>JBBPNZ010000261.1:0-25074 GCA_038091195.1 Phylloporus rhodoxanthus | reverse complement strand
CTTCTACCGAGCAATGTCCCGTGGCAGAAAATGCCATTGTGTGGAAGCTAGTACAACACGTCTGGCCAGAGACCACTGAAAACTGGACCACACCCACTCTCGGCCACATCCTTGGATGCGGCAGCCTCACCTCCACTACCAACGACCAAGAAGCCAGCTCCCCGAAACAAAGAGGCATAACTCGACTCAAACACATTCTCCTATCCGAGTCAGCCTACCTACTCTGGACTTTACGATGCGACCGCGTAATAGGTGGCCACACCTCCACCCGCACCGCAATTACCACGAAATGGAAGAACGCTATCACGGCCAGACTAGACATCGACCATAGACTAGTGAAATCTAATAGAAAGAACTACTCCAAAGTGAAAGTCCTCCATACCTGGTCTTCACTCATCCCTAATGCTGATTCCCTGCCACAAGACTGGACTACCAACCTTGAGGTTTTAGTGGGTATCAAGCTACCCAGGCCCCCTGACCTGACCGGGGATACCTGGTAGTGTACAGAGCCCCACACCCCCTGTAAAAACAGGGCATGCGTAAGAGCATTTTCCCTCGGACTGGTTGTCTTTCAGGCGTCTGCCTTAGTGTGTTATGTAGAGCTAGCTCTGTCGGTTGCTACATAATGAATACACTTGTCTAAAAAAAAAAAAAAAAAATAATAATAATAATAATTTACTTCATTAGGCCGCATATATTTTAGCAACGCTCATCTTTGGCCTCCCGATCTGGAACGATCTTAGAACAAGAATTCAGGAGAAGCGCATTGAAAGTGTCATGAAAGCAGAGTGACCTTGAGAATGCTTGCGGCATGGATATTTGTTTTCATTGCATATCTTGTACACTTTAGTATCTTCAAAGGAGATGGTGTTTTGCCTCAATACCTTTGTTGTCATCAGAAGCTCCATGCAAGCCGTCTTTCAGTTGCCTGCCACCCCAACCCTACCTTTGGTTGTTCAGAAATTTATCAGTCAAGATTATTGGATACTACTGCGGATCAAAGAAAACTTCAAACTCTGCTCCGATCATGAGGTTTGGTTGGTGAGGGAGAAATTCATTGCTCTTGAGCTTCTTCCCTCCAACCCACTGATTCTCTTTCAACATAGTTGTATAAGATGATGCTGATACTTCACAATTATACTGGGTCATTGGGGATGACTGTGTCAGCCTCTCAAGGAATCCATTGTAGGCACTGTCACAAATCAAAACTAGTGATCTAACCCAGCTCAAACGATTGATTAGTAGTCACCCTACCAATTTCGCCAAACCGAAAGAAATTGGTGATATAGGGTTTCACTACATGGTAGGAGCTGGAACTCCAATCCTGGAGATGTGGCCCATGTCATGTATAGTAACTGGGGAAGCACTCCTTTCAGTGGCTGGAATCAGGAGGAGCAGTGATCACAGATTTACATTCGCTGGCATTTACATTTGAACATGCGAGAGAAAAAAAACCCTCTCCAAAACAAAGGCTGAATCACAAGGAACTCGAGAGGAAAGCCAGTTCACCTTTCTACAAATTCTTTGTATTTTTTTTTTCATCCTCCACTGCATTGCAGGTGGCCAGGTTTCAAGAACGTCGTCGGGCAACGGGGTGTGTGATTTTTTAAGCGGGCGCACTTTTGAATGACTCGTCACAATTCTGACATATTGCAGTTACGAATTTGAAGGGGGTAAGGTGTGGAGTGGCTCAAAGTCAGGATTAGTACGCTTTTTTCAAAGGGACGTCTTGTACGCATCGCAAAGTCGTGCAACACGCTCACATGGGCCAGGGTGTCATCAAAACAACAGTAATCTGTCATGCGTGATGTTGCCTCTGATACGGTGAATTGGGCTCCGGAGTCATACCATGCGACCTCGTTGGATTGCTCTTTGTCGTTGATGTGTACCAAGTTTTCAAGAAGACAACAAGTGATCACTGAGCTGAGCTTGATTGTTCGCGATTTGGCCTTGGCATGGATAGATAGGAAAAAGATACAGAGGCAAACGTAGTCTGACACGATATCACTGAGCTGCTGATCGTGTTGTCGCCCCGTATCACGTGCTGGCGTCAAGTCTGGAACCGAACAAGTTGCAACTCGCATCATTTGCGGTTTACATCCCTAACACTCGTTTCTGGTCCACAGATTTGCTTACAGGCACCATGTCTGATCCGGTTGCTGCCAAATCTACGTTTCTTTGCATGTACATGACGAGTCATCCGGATACCCTGGTCGCCTATGTCAAGCACTTTGGTAAAGTCCCTGGGAATGTGAGCGCCGCCAAGATGAAGTCGATCGATCGTCATGTAAGTTGCATTGAACCAAATCCTGTTTCTAGAACTGAATAATGTCGTCCTGAGACAGGGCATGAACCTGTCATACTCGCTTAAGAGTGGCGGCGTCAGCTCTGTTCTTGTCAAATTCGACCCACCGCTCGCCAGCTATGACGACGTCAAGCCCAGGCTACTTGCCATGAAAGCCGACGCGCAAGAAGCACTCGGGATGGTACGCATCTTGGCTATTCCCTCGCTTCTTTATCTATTCACCCCTCTCTGTCCTGTCCACTCGAATGCCAGCTTCAATCCCCCAAGATAACATCTTTTCGTTTACCCCTCAGTTCATTTTCTCCCCTGTGTACCGCCCTGTTTTGCGCAGCATATTTCGCCTGGGCGCCCCCTCAGGGAACGTCTGTGCCGTTGATACCAGCCAGCATTGGTGACGTGGTGTTTACGCCTGCGCATACAGTTTTGCACGTGATTGGCTTCCAGCCATCGATGACGCAGGTTTTCCAAGTTATAACCATCCTCCATGGCTTTGAGTGCCTTTTCACCTGGTATCTTTGCAGACGCTACGTCAAGGGGCCAGCCGTCAAAGTGAGCAGTCGCTTCTCCTTTACCACACTCGTTTAAATAATTTACTTCATTAGGCCGCATATATTTTCGCAACGCTCATCATTGGCCTCCCGATCTGGAACGATCTTAGAAAAAGAATTCAGCAGAAGCGCATTGAAAGTGTCATGAAAGCAGAGTGACCTTGAGAATGCTTGCGGCATGGATATTCGTTTTCATTGCATATGTTGTACACTTTATCTTCAAGGGAGATGCCTCACGAAAGTGTCTTGTCTCAATACGTTCTGATACGAGCGAGTCATCTGAAGCTCCATGCAAGCCGTCTTTCGGTCGCCTGCCACCCAACCTACCTACCTTTGGTTGTTTTGAAGCTTATCAGTCAAGATTATTGGACACTACAGCGGATCAAAGAAAACTTCAAGCTCTGCTCCGATGAGGTTCAGTGGGTGGTGAGGGAGAAATTTGTCACTCTTGAGCTTCTTCCCTGAAACCCACTGATTCTCTTTTCAACATAGTTGGTATAAGATGCCGATACTTCACAGTTATACTGGGTCATCGGGGATGACTGTGTCAGCCTCCTGTCACAAAGTGATCATTCATACCGCACGCAACTGGAAGTGGGAAACAAAGGTAAAAAAAGTGCTGAGTGATAATCCTGTACTCCTACGTAAGTCGAACCATGACTTGATAATGGCTAAGTGCTTGACTGAGGCAACCATACATTTTCTCCAGCCTTTGAACAAATAACTACGGGAACAGGGCGTAAATATCAGCGGATCCGCTTTACGTCCAAGTGTGCCAGATCATCACCTTCGACATCGGATCTTCCGCACAGTGAAGGGAATTGTTCAACTTTCATATGTCCGCTGTGATCTAGTAAGCCATACATGGTCGACAAGCATACATGTCACCCTGGATACATCTAGCAAAGATCTGGGGACTCACCGCAGCCCACGCGCTTGCGAATATGCCCAGTTTCGTTGTCACTTCTTGGACTTGTGGCCCTGCGGCGTTGAGGGTGTATATTATTTGTCCAAGGCTAGCATCTTCCAAGTCATACTCGGCTTTGATTGCTTCGTATTTCCGGATGGCCTCTTGATTGATAGACCTAGGTGAGTCATTTCATGGTATGTTGCACCAAGTGAGCCTACCGTCAGTGGGTCACTCTGCTTCCGCAATTCAAGGAGCCGAACTTTATCCGATTGATGTAGTTGCCAGTGGGGGGATTCTTGAAAGTCTAGCGCTCCAATACTAAATGGATAATGAAGTAGTGTCCATTCCCGAGCCAAGTCACTTGGTGACCTAGACTGTCTCATGACCATGAGGCTAGGGTATATGTCGCCCAAAGCTTGGACAGAGAGAGATTGTGACATGACAATATTGCGCCACATGATTATTATGCATATTTGATCGTACTGAATTTGGTGTGTCCAGAGCTCCATTCGAAGGCTACGAAATATCAACCTACAGATGAAACTTACGGTTAAATGACATCCTGTTGTAGAGGGGAACAAGTCATGACATCGGGGTCCGGCCGAGCCATCAAGAAACTACTTTTTCTGGGGGCATGCATGTGTGCCCTCCATCAAAGCAAGGTTCTTACGAAGGTGTTGTGGAGTCACACCTCCAGAAGAGTAAATAGGACTGCCTTTCTACCCAATGGGTTACTTGTAGGAGACCATCTTTTCTCCATATTTCTGACAGCATTGAAACTTTGCGTTCCCATGCAGCGTCGAAAGACCAAGGAAGAAATAGAACAAGCGACGCACAATATATAATTTTACACTTTTACTAAATAAAAATCCTGAAAAACAAGATTCAGATCTTCAATACCACCCGCCCGGGAATCTCGCCCCTTTCCATCTCTTCAAATATGCTAGGAAACAGATTGCCTGAGTATAAAATCCGCCGCACAAAAAACATACATACGTCTCGAGTTCTTCGAGCCTTCGGAGGGTGTAATGACAGCGCACCTTTCCCAAGGCGGCAAGTGCCAGGGCCTCTATCGCATCTTGCCGGGACCTGTAGCATGAGAGAATCAATAACCCGAACCCACGGATAGCTCATTCAGAACAACGGTACTTGCCCGGTCACGGACGCGATCACTGTGAGTTCCTAGTGTAGCCAAGCACCCGTTCATAGCACGCGAGGTCACAAGAGGTTGTAGACATACCTTGCCAACCAGGACCCCGAATGGAATTTGGAATTGTGCCGCAGGTGGTACCCCCAGACAAATGACCGTCCCCGTGTTTCGGACATAGTAGCATGCCTGCGTGTACGGTGCAGCCTGGACAGCAAATTAGACGGCACAACGTGGACACAAATGGCGAAAGCATGACAGTGTAAATTGCAGTCACTCAGAGCGTGCGCAGCCATGAAAAGCAGATGTTTGCATACTCACCACGCCGGCTGAAACGAGTGCTGCATGAGGGCCGACGCCACCCGTGGCGGCGGTGACGTCTCTTACAAGTGTATCTCCACTCTCCTTAAAGTCCACCCATTTCTCGGCACCAAGGGCAAGACACAATTTGCGTTTTTCCTCGCCACTATCTATAAACGGAGAGGAGTGTGTCAGACACAGTGGTGGGAGTCGCATGAGCAGACATGCCTATAGCGACGACCCGGTAACCCATTGCAATGGCATACTGAATTGCTGCACAGATAGACACCGAACGGCGTTTGGTATAAGCGAAAGAGGGGGGATGTGGGGATGGGAATTTGTTCACCAAGATGTCCCAAACCGCCGCCTGCCCCTGAAATCGCGATCCAACTGCCGGTGGGGACGTTGATGCGTTTGAGGCCCTTGTAAACTGTCACACCCTATAACGCGCTCGTTGTTTTATTGAGAAAAAAGAAAAGAAAAAAGTTCTCACAGCACATAGAATAGATGTTGCAGCTGCGGGATCCAGAGGCTCTGGGATAAGCGTGACATAGTAAGTCCACGCAATCTTGAAGATCGCAATCATCATTCTGCATAGGTGCACCCAAGAGGATTGATTGGCTCACTGTGTACTCAGCAAAGGTACCGTCCGTAGTAAAGCCGTGGATGAGCTGTGCAGAGCACACTGGTAAAAGAAGACATATCATCGGCGAGTACGCAACCATGGTACTCGGGCCTTGGACTTACTGGACTCGCTTCCTGATCGACAATGGTCACAATGCAAGCACGTTCGCGCACACCATTTGAGGCCAACCCTATCTCCCACACTGACTGGACTCGCCACGGTCCCAGTACCGATGGCAATGACGGTGCCTACACCTTCATGACCTCCTATGCGTGGCAACGTAGGCTTGAGCGACCAATCCCCCTTGCGAGCGTGCAAGTCACTCTGGCATACCCCCGCATACTCAATCTTGACAAGACATTCGTTAGGTTGGAGTTGACTGGGATCTAGAACGGGGTGTGCAGAGAGGATAGACAAGGGCTCGCCAAATGTACGTATCTGGGCTGCGCGCTGGGTGGTAGGGAATGCCGTCGCCATGAATGTCAGTTCGATTCTTCGTCACTGATCTATCACAGAGGCATCGCGGGAAATTCCGCTGTGCGGATCGGCGGAACAATCGTGTGATTCGAAAGCTGACACTGTCGCATGCTACCAGATACATGATCCTCTCATAAGATTCTATAAATCCATTCTGCATCGTTCCAATGTCACTGTAAAGATAACAGAAGACAAGATGTTACAAGAACACTGACAATGGACAATCACGAAATTAGGATTTTCAAGTATCACAGATTTTTCATAGCAAGAATTTCACAGATTTAATTCACTGACTTTTATAGTATCGACAAAATCAATGATCACCAGGCTTGTCCTATGGTTGACTGATCAGACAGTTTACTGGGATTCGGTGCACAAAACGAAGACAATGGCATATCGTACCAACAAGGATGGAATCAAAGGAATCGTAAAGTACACCTGCCGACATCACACCGCTGCGCCACACAATTCAAACGCGGCTATAACATGATGGCTTACCACATGACCTTTCTTGGTCCCAATCCAATTTCTGTACCTGTGTTGTCCTTCATGGCCCTAACTCCCCAAAAGGCAAACCTGTACCCCGCTCCGTTGCCGTGGCCCGCTTTTCGGTACATGGTGTCATAGCACACGCTAAAGGAGAAGAAACCTTCAAAGAGCTCTTTTACAGAGCCATTCTGCTCTTTTTCCCAGACGCGCTTGATCTTGAAAACGCCTCTCGCGTTCTTGATGCCACAGGTCGGCGGTAATCTGGTGTGTCCAACAAGACCCGGCCCTGGGATGCTATATTCGGGTGCTTGGAAAGACAGTCGCTCAGTGGACGTAAATGTAAGGGATTTTTTATACGTGAAGGAATCGAGTATGATGTCGAATGGGCGTTCGGCCATAGGGTCCACGACGGATCCGCTCTCAAATTGGCCATGAGCTGGGGCGGATGAAGATGCGTCCTGAGGCGCGAGGAAACAGCGTGCGGTGTAATCATGTCTGGCTTGGGAGGCGAGAATTCTGTCGTACACGGCGGAATAATCGGGTACTGTGGCTCCAGGAGGCAGACAAAGCTTGGCCAAGAAGGGCAAGTACATTCCATACAAATCAAAGTTTCCGGACAAAACCGGAGGAAGCTGTGTGACGTTTGGTTGGGGAACAATAATGGGCTGGAGCATTCCTGGTCTGTTTTGCTCGTTTGTCTCTGTTGTGCGGTGACCACTGATGGCTGTCACGCGTCCTTTGGATAACTTGTCTGGCGAAACTGAGGGAGAGCGTGCCATGCTTTGCGTTGAGTCAGTAGGATGTGATATCACTGGAGAAGGTCTGGTCCGTTTGTTGGGACGGCGCGAGGTTTGTTTAGACGCAGCATTGGTTCCTTGTGCAACAACCATCTCGGGTGAGAGCTGCCTTTTAAAGCTTCCAGCTGAAGCGGACGCAGATGGGCTTAGCTAGTAGATGTTATAAGCATAAGCCGGAGGAAATTTCAAGACTGTACTCACCGGCGAGCGGTGCATCGAAAGAAGAGGAAGAGAGAGCAACGCGACTCGTCACGTGAGACAAAATCAACCGTCTTGGCACATCAATATCCGAGGTTTCTCCGAGTTACTGTCACGTGTGCTACTTGATACGAGCCATTTAAACCCAATCCCCCCTTCTTTATCTCTCTCCCAGCACACCTCACCACAGAGCCAGATGCCCCCTTCAGATTTCCGCACAGCCAACGTTGACGAGATCGTCGAACAGCTTACTACCGATGAGGCCATCTTACTGACTGCCGGTGTCGGCTTCTGGCACACGCATGAGGTGCCTCATCTCGGAATACCAGCTATCAAGGTCAGTGAAAATGGTTTCCTGTACATAGATCTTATATCTCCCATTCTCAGGTCAGTGATGGCCCAAATGGAAAGTGTATCTTCTCGTCGTATGTTACTTCATGCTAAACTGTGTCCAGGCATCAGAGGGAGCCACTTCTTTATGAGCACTCCTGCCAAGTGCCTTCCATCGGCAACCGCCCTTGGCGCAACTTGGGACACAGAGCTCATCGAGCAAGCCGGATTGAGGCTCCTCGCCAGCGAAGCTAGATTGAGGGCTGCCCCTGTTATTCTTGCTCCAACTTGCAACATACAAAGGGTACGCCTGGCTTATTTGTTTTGAGACCACCTTACGCATGTTCTTGACACAGAACCCCCTCGGGGGACGAGTGAGCTTACCACAAACTTTGTGATCGATAACTAACATACATAAGGCTTTTGAAAGCTTTTCTGAAGACCCTATACTTTCCGGACTTATTGCCGCCGCCTATGTGGCAGGCGTTCAGAAAGGCGGTATTGGAACTGCCATCAAGCACTTTGTGTTTGTCTTGACATATCCTCTGATATAACCCTCATTTAAAATCTCAGATGCAATGACAAGGAGAACGATCGAATGGGTTACGACAGTATTCTCAGTGAACGTGCCCTCCGCGAGGTCTATCTCATGCCGTTTATGCTTGCGCAGAAGTATGCTAAACCTTGGTGCTTTATGACTGCGTGAGTAGGGTCAAGCCATCATCCTGTAGCCTCTGACTGTTATTTGTTCGTATTCTTAGCTATAACCGTGTCAATGGTACACACGCATCTGAGAATCGTCACTTGCTACAGGACATCCTCAGAAATGAATGGAAGTTTGATGGTCTGGTCATGAGTGATTGGTATGAACGGGGGTGTTCCCCAGATGGAGACATTTCGTTGATAAACTTGTCCCTAGGTTTGGGATTTACAGTATTGACCTCAGCATAAATGCTGGATTGGACCTCGAAATGCCAGGATCAAACAAATGGAGGACGCTTGATCTCATGAACCGTTCGATTGGGTCCCGCAAAATCACGGTTCGGACCATCAAAGAGCGCGCAAAAAGGGTAATTGAATTAGCTAAAAGGGTTGCGCACGAATCTCCAGAAGTCAGTTCATCCTACGTCGTTATTGGGGTGTATTGATTACATTTGTAGATTTTGGATGGTGACGGAATCGAACGAACTGTGGAGAGTGAAGAAGACAAAGCTTTCCTGCGAAAGCTAGCGGCAGAAGCAATTGTCCTGCTGAAGAACGATGACGATGTCTTGCCCCTTCGACCTAAAAAATTGAAAAAGATTGCGATTGTTGGTGGCAATGCACAAGCCGTTGTCTTGTCTGGAGGTGGTTCTGCCGCCTTGAAACCTTCGTACTTTATCTCCCCGTATCAAGGCATCGTAAATGCGCTCCCGCCAAATGTTGAGGTAGCCTTCAGTGAAGGCGCCAGTAGTACGTTGTCACTTTATCTATGGATACCTGGCTGACGGATTGTATTAGCATACATGGAAATGCCTACTCTTGATTTTGAACTGACGACATCATCGGGAGAGCGCGGATGGGTCGGTACTTGGTATGCGCATGAAAGCGATGAGAGCATGGTTGCTCTGAGCACGCCCTACGAGTCACGGCTGATAGATGAGACTCGCATCTTCATCAGCACCTCCGCCCCCAAGGGTATCACCCGCAGATGGACTATGAAACTCGAAGGCCACCTTAAACCCAGAGTGCACGACTGCACGTTCGAGTTTGGCCTAATTGTGTCCGGAAGGGCCAAGGTGGATACGCCGTTTCCCTTTACAGGTTTCGCCGTCTTGATCCGTTTTCTTTCCAGCTCTTTGTCAATGGCAAGCTCGTCATTGATAACTGGACGCGTCAACGCCGTGGGGATGCGTTCTTCAATTGTGGTTCCCAAGAAGAGAAGGGTAGTGTTGAGCTTAAAGCGGACATCAAATACGACATCCTCGTCGAGTTCTGCAACGTCAGAGCTCCCGCGGATGGCGATAAGGACGAGGCAGTTCAGGACAGTAATGCCGGTGTCCGACTTGGTGGCGCGGAAGTCAAAGATCCAGATGTGAAGATGGCCGAAGCTGTCAAACTGGCATCCGAGGCGGATGTCGTCATTGCCATTGTTGGCCTGAATGCCGACTGGGAGTCGGAGGGCTACGATAGAAAGACCTTGGCTCTTCCTGGTCGCACCAACGAGCTGATCACCAGGATAGCAGCCGCGAACCCCAAGACTGTTGTGGTCACTCAGTCCGTGAGGCCAATTTCCCCCCTTTTGCCCAGTATTCACTGAGATGTTCCGAAAATGGTCAGGGGTCGTCTATAACGCTACCCTGGGCGGACTCTGTTCCTGCCATCGTCCACTCTTGGTACCTGGGTAACGCAACTGGTGACGCCATCGCCGATGTTCTTTTCGGGATCAAGAACCCATCGGGTAAACTTTCACTGACTTTCCCCAAGCGATTGGAAGACATTAGTGCCCACGGTCACTTCCACTCGGAGAACGGCGTCGTGCGTTATGGCGAAGATCTGTTCGTCGTACGTATCCTTGCACGTGTGCCGTATCAAAAGGCGTTGTAACCGCTTTACCGCATAGGGTTACAAGCACTTCCAATACCGTGATATCGCTCCACAGTTTGCGTTTGGGTAAGTGATTTGCGCGTCCAGGACGGCATTGTTGACGTAGGGGGACGTGCACAGACACGGTCTCTCCTACACCACATTTGAGTTTTCCGACCTCCAACTATCTACGCCTGTGATCGCCCACGGCGATGTCCACCTCACCGCGACTGTGGTTGTGACAAACACGGGGTCGGTCGCTGGCTCCGAGGTCGTACAGTTGTACGTATCCATGTCCAAGACGTCCGAGGTGACACACCCTGTGCGGTTGTTGCGCGCGTTTGGAAAGGTCAGGGATCTCGCGCCGGGTGGCAGCGCGCGGGTAGTTTTGACACTCGACAAGTATGCGGTATCGTATTGGGACGAGCCACTTTCATGCTGGGTAATTGAGCGGGGCGAGTACGGGGTGAGTGTGGGGCCAAGCAGCGATGTGTTGCCGTTGACAGTGGCGTTCGTGGTGGACAAGCGTTTTGAGTGGAATGGGTTGTAAATGTGTCTTGCAGTACAAGTGAACGGTCGATAAATGTGTGTTGTACAAAGTAACAAAGGGGGTGTATTGCTTTTTTGTATACATACATGATAGTACAACGTCTACGAATTCGAATACACGGAACAGCGGTACACGGAGCAAAAAGTTACAGAAAAGAAGTGCACACGAAATACATACCATATCCTGTCAAATAATCATCGTAAGCAAGAATAGGGATCCGGATGGAAAACAGAAAAGGTGAGCATGATAGTCCGCATGGATGGGGCATACCAGATACTTCTATCAATTCGATCCCGTAGTTAGTCCAAGAAAAAAGAAAAAGTTCAAAACGAAATTTATTTCACCAGTAACTCACCAGTCACCCGTCGTCGTCCGAGTCGAATAACGAGATGGGTCGTGCAAGCGCCGCAGGCGAGGGTGCGAGAAATTCATCCCGCCCCGCGTCCCTGTCCCTGTCCCTTCCACGATCATAATCTCTCGCTGAATCTCGCCTCCAATCTCCATCGGCTCGTTCTCTATCGCGGACCTTTTCGCGCGCTCCGCCCCTGTCCCTGTCTCGGTCCCAGTCTCGGTCCCTGACCCGGTCCCGGTCCGGGTCCCAATCTCGATCCCAGTCGCCGTTGTCCCGCTTCCGCTCCCACTCCGAGTCCCGCGCATCGCCATCCCTGTTCCGATGCGATGTGTGAGGACGGGCAGGCGGTGCGGGGTATACCACCCCAAGGGGGAGTGGCGCAGCTTCGTAGCCACCCCGCATCATCGAAGATGAGGCGCTCTGGGCGCGCGCCCGCGTGGAGGCGTGGGATGCGGAAGCGGAAGGGGGACGCACGTGCTCGTATCCGCTGTCTCCATACCGATATTCTTGCCCGTGCCCGTGTGTGTGTTGCGCTCGTCCTGAATCTGCGCTCAGATACGTAGGGGGGTCGGAGCTCGTTCTGGGACGGTCTCGGTTCGGTTCGGAAACGGGAGCAGATGGGAAGGGCACGAAGCCGATGGGCCAGGAGGATCCAGGACGGTCGTGTGTCGACGACGAGGTAGAGTAGTGGTGGTGTGGCTGAGACTGTGGTTGGGATTGCTGGTGCTGCCCTGGATCGTCTTGCGGTAATGGCCGGTTAGCAGCCTCGGGGCTCAACAACTCAGGTTGCGCCGCGAACGTCGCAGACAATGGCGGGGACGATTCAGGTTCAGACTGCGTGCGTGGGTTGTGGCCGTGGATAATGAGGCGCGTGTAAGTGCGAGTGCGGTGCAGGTACGTGCGACGGGGTGCTCACCGGTGGCTCGACGACGATGTCAGGAACGATACTGCCGCTGCTCGCTGAGGAAGGTCGTTGGCGAAGTCGTTGGCGGAAATGGTCAACCGGAGAACGGACGCGTGCGAGAAGTGAGGCGGGGTCATCAGGTGGTACATGTGGGCGAGGATGGGGAGTGGCTGCGCCGGGTTCCTTTGGCGCCAGCGTGGAACGCGGAGCCTCATCGACATCCGCGAGCGGTGTAGCCGTCTGTGGCCGATAGTAAAACTGCACAGGTCTGCGTGGCGTCTTTTGGTCCATAAATCGATCATCAGCGTGGGAAGATCGAGGTTTAAAGGGGAACATACTTACAGCAGCACGCGGGGGATTTCTTGGTGGTGGAGTCGCAGTATCCGAATCGCGCCATTTCTCAGCGATGGATTCTGCTTCTGTCCTGTCGAAACGGCGATGATCCTGTTCTTCATTTCGAGTGCTGCTCCTCGAGGGCTGACTCCCGCTTCCTGCTCTGTCAAAGTATATTTCGTTCCGCAACGAACTCGGGGGACGCTTATTCACCAGATCATACTGTGAGATATGAGTGGAAGGATGCGATGCGAAGGAAGGCGTGCGCGCGCGTTGAATGGGCGGCGGCGGAGCGGGCGTCTGATAAGCATGGTCACGCCCCTGAATCGGTGGCGGAACTGGTGTTGGCTCTGATCGAGGGGTAGGTCGATGATCATGTAGTTCAGCCGCGACGGAACCCGGCGACGGAGGAACGGGGTGCTGTAATCCATGGGGAGGTGGAACTGGGATGTAGGAAGTCCGAGAATCAGCCCTCGGGATCCATCCATCTGGAGGGGGAATAACGTGTCGGGTAGGCGTGGCGGGGCTAGGGTGGATCAGTATCGGATGAATGTTTTCTGACTCATCGGGATCATTAGGTGGCGAGTGGGTACGATGCGCGGGTGTATGGACGCGGACGGGAACAACAGGCGATGGGATAGGAAGTGGTGGCGCATTGTCAACCGTACGTACAGGGGGCGCAGATCCGGGGCGCATGCTGTGATCAATGTGGGTAATGAAGAACGTGTAACGCAGCACATAATTGACGTACGGTTGGTGTCGAATCGAAGCAGCCGAGCGCAATTGAATGCGGACTCGTGGATCATTACGTTCCCCATCCTCATCCGAGGGATGCTCGAGGCGCTCGATGCTCTCATTCTCATCGTAGTAGTGCTCTAGAGAGTGGGTGATGAGGAGGTTGATGTGGTGGCTCTGGGAGCCAACGACGTCTACCTTGGTCGTAGCTTATCCTGCGACCCATGGATAGCCCTTCCCTGTATCCGGTTCTGCGGCCCTCTTCGCGGGCCAGCATGACGAGCTTCTCTTCTTGCAGCTTGCGAGCTTTTGTCCTAGCTCTAGCAGCCTCAGCTTCGGCTTCATTGCGCCGTGCGGAAACCTGATCGATGATGTCTTGGGCTCGAAAGATCTCTTTTTGCGCATTCTCGAGCTGCAACTTGTACAGCTTGAGTTCCTCTCTGAGTCTGGCGGATTCTTGCTCCGCGCGTTCACGGTTCTCTGTGGCGATGCGAAGACGATGAAAGTAATCGAGGGCACGACGTTCTGCGGCGTTCGCACGGGTCGATTCGGCTTCGAGACGTTCTGAGGAAACGGCGAGCGCCGCATTGATCTCGCGGACTTCTTCCTCTCGAGAGACGAGGCGTGCCAGTAGGCGGCTGCTGGTAGAGCCATCTGTGGTGGTGTGCGAGCGATGACGTGATGATTTGGAACCACGTCTTGTGTCAAAGAATGCGGGTGTGCCGGACGATGGGGAAGAAGAGGTGGAATCGAGATCAGTGGGATGCTTATGGGCGAAGGTGGCCCTTGTATGAGCATGAGCAAGTGTGATATTCAGGGGGATGAGTGGATGACGAACCTTTGTTCATCGTCGGTATCACCATGCAACATCGGGCATCAGTGAAGGTGCAAAACCGGTATGGAGCACAGGCTATCTTTCCCACAGCAAGTGCGAAGGGGCGATTGAAAGGCGTTGGCAGTCAAACGCAACAAAGTTGAGCACAAAGAATGTGCCTCGTGTAGTCCTGCACAAGAAGTCGAAGAGCGTACACGTGGCGAGTGCACGGTAGGCCGGAGATCGGGATCTAGATTAGACCACTAGTCCCCCAGACTAGTCCGTCTACAACTACCCTCGTACTAGAAATCAGCGCGGCCATGGCTACTTAAATGGTTGCCAATGTTTGCCACGAGGCAGTCGTGCGCGAAAGTGCTTAGTCAGCGGACCAATCATATGGTAAATCTGACATTGCCTGATATGGAAGTGCATGGTGAGCGCAAGATTCCCTTTGGCTGTACTACTGGCAACCCCTCCAGCACAAGGCCCGTGCCCGTCCAAGCTTGGGCGTCGTGTTCACCAGCGACAAAGACTTTGTTTGCGCGCAATCTCATAGTTCGTGAAATACCCTATTAGACCCTCGGGTAAGCTTATCAATCTCAATTTCCGAACCTCCTTATCGCAGTGCCTTCACTCTGCCCTTATCGTTTTTCGTTTACAGCATACCCGAACTATCCGCTATGTCTCACGGTTCCTATACGTCTCAATCACCATCCATCATGACAGAGGAGGAAGAGGACTGGGAAGACTACGTCAAAGGCGGATACCATCCCGTCCACATTGGCGACACTTTTTCAGACGGTAGGTATACCGTCCTCAGAAAGCTCGGCTGGGGTCATTTCTCAACTGTATGGCTTGCAAAGGACACAAAGTAAGCGTTCCCCCCACATCCGCCCTCTTCCTAATTTCTTTTCCTTCTCATTTCATTTTTTTATTCCCAAAACCCAGATTGAATCGCCATGTCGCACTCAAAGTCGTGAAATCTGCTCCGCGATATACCGAAACCGCCCTGGATGAAATTAAACTTTTGCAACGCCTCATTACTTCAACCACCCCTCCAGTCCAGCCCACTCCCGACAACCCCAATCCCCCCGCCTCCCCCTCACAGACGCATCCAGGCAGGTCGCACGTTATATCTTTCCTCGACCACTTCAAACACAGGGGCCCGAATGGTACTCATGTCTGCATGGTGTTCGAAGTTCTCGGCGAGAATCTTCTTGGTCTCATCAAACGCCACCAGAACAAGGGTGTTCCCATGCCGTTAGTGAAGCAAATAGCCAAGCAAGTCTTGCTCGGGTTAGACTACATGCACCGTTGTTGTGGTGTTATCCACACCGGTCCGTCGTATTTTTTAGCGTTCGAATTCTTGGGCACACATAACATACCACCCAGACTTGAAACCCGAAAACGTGCTCATCTGCATCGACGATGTCGAATCCGTCATTCAAGCCGAGCTAATTGCCTCTGCCAACACTACTTCGCCTCCTTCTCGGCTCATCGGCGTACCACCCTCCAAGGGTCGCGGAGGCAACCAAACTCCTCGTTCCGAGTCCATCTTCATAACCGGATCTCAACCACTCCCCTCCCCCTCCTCGTCATTGGGTAGCAGCCCCATGATCGACCGGCTGGGTTTTAATATGACCAGGATAGCTGGCGATGCCACGTCCAAGCCTGGCTCCCTTGGCTCGAGCTCCGTTACCAAAGAGAACTCGGTTGGATCAGCCCCATCAGCCCCTGCCTCTGGCATAGGCATATCAGAAGCAAACTCGAATTCCCGGAGAATGCACTCTTCTGACCCGATCAACTTCCCAGAACCCGGGTTCGACAAGATGACCTCGCCCCATCCAGCACATCCCCCAGGACCATCCCTGCTCACACAAATGGCACCCACAGCTAATTCGTCGTCTTCACAGTCTCAAGCTCCCCCCGCCGCGAATCCTGCTGGTTCAGGTGATTCGGTTTCCTCAAACCCGAAGCTCTCTTCCATCCTGTCCGGAGAATCACCGCAGCTAAGCTTTGCAGAGTCGTCGGTTTCGAGCGTCCTCGAATGCACCGAGAAAATCACAGTCAAGATTGCAGATTTGGGAAATGGTGCGTGATTGCTCTCTTGCTCAACCTCACTGTCTCACACGTGCCGTCTAGCGACATGGACGGAACACCACTTTACGGACGACATCCAAACACGACAGTACCGCTGCCCCGAGGTCGTTCTTGGAGCAAAGTGGGGTTCGAGCGCCGACATTTGGAGTGTCGCGTGTGTGGTGAGGTGTTTTTGCACGTGGAAGGCACATGATCCCCATCTGACTGACCAAATACCCCACAGATCTTTGAACTCATCACGGGCGGTGACTATCTGTTCGACCCTGCCTCTGGATCGCGCTACAGCAAAGACGACGACCACATTGCCCAGATCATGGAGCTCATAGGCGAAGTCCCCAAAGTGATCGCGTTTTCCGGTAAATACAGTTCGGAATTCTTCAACCGCAGGGGTGAGTGTGTTCCCAACCGTCTTGTGCATTTGCTCACAGCCCTGCCCTAGGTGAATTACGGCATATCAACAAGTTACGGTTTTGGCCACTGGAGGCGGTCCTACACGACAAGTACCTGTTCCCCAAGGAGGAAGCGGACGCGATCGCTTCGTTTCTCTCACCCATGTTGCGCCTGTACCCCGATCGGCGTGCAAAAGCGTCCGAGCTCGTGCATCACCAGTGGCTCGAGGCCATCGCTGTGCAGGGTGAGATAGACGTGATACGGCGCGCTGAGGAGCAGGAAGCGATGCACCGGCGAAATATGCAGCGCCAACTGACGGGCGCTGAGGGCGAGTGTGTGATTCCCAGGGCAGACGTAGACGCGATGAAGCCTGTCGAGGAGGACACGGGTGTGGGTGACGCGGAGGAGGAGCGCGCAGAGGACCCGCCACAGCCGCGCCAGCCGCCTATTTTGTCCGCGCCGCCTGCGGGGAGTATAAGCACATCGAGGCCTGCCAAGTCCTGATCGTGCTCCCATCTTTGGATGATCTGACTGTTTGTGATCCCTGGTTTACCATTAATCTCGACGACGACAGGGACGGGTTTGCTCCATTTCCCCCCCTTTCTCCTTGACGCTCTCTCCCTCTCTGTTGCTTTCACGTTTGTGCGCTGGTTCACGTAGAGATATATACCACAGAATGCCGCTAGACTTGACTCGCTAGTATGTAGTTGTTTGTCTTTTTTTTGGTAATTGTACTAATGAATGCAACAACATTGTAACTCGTCCATCTTTCCACTCTTTTTCGCTCGTTGTTAGAGAGTCACTCGGGAAGCGAGTAACGGACACGGAACGGAGGCGGATGTCCGTTCCATGACAACACGCTGCTCTAAGTAAAAATGTCACGCGACCCATTTTTGGTGGCGCGGGATGGCAGACTGAAACAAAACTTTTTTTTTCCCTCGTTCTTTTCCTCCACATCAGATTCGCATCTCTTGAACGTTTCATCACATTGTCTAATTTGCGACAATGATGGTGCTCTCATCGCACATTTTTTGTCATCGGTCACGGCCTTGGACAGGTTTCCAATGGAAATGCACCCTGAGAGTGTCAGCAAACAGCAAACGTTTTTCGTGTTCCCACGGTTATGGGAAGTGAACTTGGAACGCTCAGAACCGAGCGCGTGACGTACGCGTAACGACGGCCGGCGCTGGTCTCCAAGCTCCACTACCATGTTCGCTATTCTTGGTCGCCGAGGACGTTTCCCCCGGAAGAAGCCGAGCCCGAGTGGGTGCGATAGTCGTAGGATCTTGACGCATTTGAAAAAGCGGATTGACTGCGGTCGACTGACGTTTCCGAGTTGGTATGTAGTGCTCAGTGCATGCCGCGTGCGTGCCGGCCGTTGCCAACTTGTCGCAGACGGCACTGCATGTGACGATTCGGATACATGGTCCGAACGTGGATGCTGGAGGGCGACGCGACAGACGACAGGTGCGTGACAGACGTGCGGCGTCGACACAGACACGGACGGATGACGTCTCATGTCCCGTAGCCCTGGGCTCAAGGGTGAACGTACCTGCGGCATAACGGGCGATTTGGCGCGACGGCGATGGCGTTGGTGGTTCGTGTCGGGCGACACCGTCGTCACATGGTAGTCACCCTCGCAGGTTGTATACACCAGTGGCCCCTGTGTGTATGCTGATCAAGTCAGCAGAGGAGACAGGTTGAGAGCTGCAGACACGATGACACGCTGCAGGACTTGCAGCTAAGGAACGTCAAGGTGCGGGGGTGACATCATCCATCATTATCATGGATGATCATGACGTTGCACGTTATACATACCAGAGGTCAAGTGTTCCGACGCACTTGTTGGATGCATTGTCTTGGAGCGTCGAAAGGAGGAGGGAAACGCAAACTCCCAACAAACCCCCTCGATCTACAATCCTCAATACCTTTCCGGTCCGATCTCAAGCCGACGATAGACAAATAAAAGTCCTTGCATACTCACGCTCGGGGCAGAGGGCGTATTGATGCGACGCGGTTATGTCACATCGGTCGTGTCCTTGGATACGTGATGCATTTATCCGTTTTCTGATTCGCCGCCAGCCACACGGCATACTTTGACCCTTTTCATCCATCATCCTGCAGCTCGAAGGCAGTGCTCAATGTACGTGAAGCAGGATGGTGATGATCACGACAAGAGGCTGGACCAGCGTCGCCATCGTGCGTTGGTACGTGGCAATGCAGCCAAGCAAAAAAGCAGCATTTCCAACGAGAAAACATATTTCCCGATTCGACTTTTTGACTTTTTTCTCCTTGTCACGTTGATGGAACGCGTCACAAAGGAACCTGATTGTGATTGTGATCTGATCATGATGGTACTGCTCCCGGCCGTGTCCCTGAGTTCAACAGACATACCGAACGCCTGCCCATCTACAAAGAAACCAGAACGTCTGAGACGTGCAACAGACAGACGCGATCCGACGTCCAACACAATGTTGAATGCATCGAGTCTAGACCGCAAACTTGTATGCCATCACGCATCATTAATCATTTCCAAATCCGGCCTGCTTCCTTTTTGCAACGGACGCTGACCTGAGTGTCGGCCCGGCCCGGGCATATTTGATGCAAGTCAGATCTCCACGATGCACCGCCGCGACCAGTCTGGGCTTGCTAGGAATTTGGAATATTGAATGACGGTACGTCGTTGCGGTCCAAAGGCGGACGTGCCAACTTGCCAAGCCCGTTGCCGCCTGTGTTGATCACGGGCAACACTCGCCGCGTCTCTCGACCAATCCCAGTGAGCAAAGACATGTTTCATTCTGCCCCCCTTTTTTCCCGGACTCGAGTCCCTATCGCCATATATCCTTTCTGATATGATGGGCCGCTCTTTCGACCTGCGGATCACCATCATATGACGTTTTCCGCTTGGGCTTGATTGACCCTGTTCAAATCATGGGCGGCCAAGACATCTTTTTGTCTTTTTTTTTTTTCTATCCCAGCTGTCATGCCCGGTGATGTCGGTGGTGCCCGTGGGCGGTCGGTGCGCACAAGTCGGGGTTTTCGGTAAACGCGGGCAAGACGATGGCTGAACTTGCAAATAAGCCGAGGAACAAGGACTGCATTTTTCTCTGTTTCGACGGGTCAAACGACCAAGGGAAGGACGAGCGCGTCAAACGAGGATCGAGGTCGCTCGACTTGTGATGGGTAAGCCGAGGGATACGGAGAATGCAAAGAGTGGTTGTATTCTCTCAGTTTGAACGGATCAATCTCGGCCGCGGGAGTGACAACCGTGTCAATTCTTTTCTCTTGTCCGCTCATCATTTTCATGAAACCGGATGTGATTGGTAGATTGCGCGCGTTCGTTCCTGAGGCGTCGCGGGACAATCTTGCAGGGTAAACACAGGAGGACAATCTCGACCTTTGGTTCCTAGTTGGTGCACTGCATTCACAAAAAGTTTCCAACAGGATGGCGTGTAAGATACGGTTGGACTCGCAAGCGCTTGAGCGAGCGTGCATGGGTACCTGTGCCCGAAAGCGGAAATGACAAGGGGGAAAAAGAGATGATGCGCGCCCACACCTTGTCCGTGTGTATATGTGTGACTGATGGAATGAAACGGCGGCCTCAGCCCGGCATGAAACGACCGCCAGCTTGCTCGCTCAGAAGACCGCTCGGACAAACGTCTGAGCGGGTGGACAGAGAGTTGGGTGTTTCCCGTATATGGATCCTTCCAAAAGTGACATTATTGTCCCCACAACACCCAGGCACAAGCACGGCCACATTGTAGGTTAGTCACGGCATAACTGAATTCTGGCAGTGCACTAAACGAGATGGTGCTCTGGACTGGAAGGGTGCAGTCGAGCGCGCGTTGATCTGAGACGTGTTTGGGCACACGTACATTCGAAGACGATGTTCTTGGTATCGTTAGCGTCATCATATCAGGGGAGCGACAATCATTAGGAGTGCCTTGCACTAGTACAATGAAATGTTCTGGTCCGCTCTGGTCAGCTCTGGTAATACACGGGGCGAAAGCAGCACGTAAAATGAGGTGAAAAGCGGCGTGGACTCGGCATGGGGGTCGCGGGGGGGGTCTCGACTTTGATAGGCAGGTGTCAATGCGGCAGTGAGAATGGCACCGGTGCCGTAGCTCGGCGGGGCTGTTCCTGAACCAGAGCGTCGGTACCAATTGAAAGTCCGACGTGAGCGGTGCCTTAATTGAGCATCGAGTTGCCAACCTTTTCAGTGCTGATTTCAGGCACCCTTTTAGAAGTTTTGTTCCTCTTTCCTCGCTCCATGGAGGACTCAAAACCGTCGTCCCTCGACGCAAACAACGTCCCTTCAAATTCACCCACTCAAAACGAACAGGAAGACATGGCTACCCTCGTCGCCTCTAACAACCCTCTCCCCCTCCCCGCTGGCATCGCAAAGCGCTACCGCCCCGCCCCAGCAAAGACATTCCAGTGTCGTGGTTATGGCGAGTGTCGCATGGTATTCAGCAGAAGCGAGCATCTCGCCAGGCACATCAGGCAGGTTCCAGGCACTTCCTGCTCTGCTCATTGCATTTATCTCCGTGCAGAAAACATACCGGCGAACGTCCGTTCACATGTCACTGCTCAAAGCAGTTTTCGCGTCTCGACAACCTCCGCCAGCATGCACAGACTGTCCATGCCGACAAGCAGGAGCAGAACGAGAGGATGATGCGCGACCTCACCTCCCTCCACGCCTCCATGGCCGCTGCCAACAAGTCTGGACAGCCCAGGAACAAGCGCGGACAGGCCATCGTCGTCTCCCCCACCGTGCCCACTGCGTCCCAGGACACCCTTGGCCAGGTCAAGGAGGAGGACAACGCTCAGCCCTCCATGTCGATCCACCAGCGCCCTGGCACCAGCACTGGCTACGAGGCCGGTGACGGTATCTACACCGAAGGCTGGAACACCGACGTCGATCGTGGAGATCCGCGGCCTCCCAACAATCATTCCTTTCGTGACTCCAGCCAGTCCTTTCGTGCCCCCCCAGCAGCATCAAATAATTCCTCGTTCTACCCCCAGCAGCAGCAGTCGCAGTCCTTTCTCCCCTTCGCCAACACACTCAACTTCGCACTCGCCTCACGGGATGGTCGCCCCGGATCTAGCAACAGCCGTCCACCCACTGCAGGTGGTGCAGACACACATGCTCGAACACTCCCTCCCCTCGCAGCAGTCGTCTCCGCAACGATCACCTCTCCATCCACCCAATCATTCCCCATCCCACCACAATCCACACAACACGTACTTCCCCTACCAGGCGCAGCTGCACTTAGAAGACCAGCAACCGCAAATCGGCCAGGCACAGCTCCCGCATCATTCTACCAATCAAAACCTGCCTACGCTGGAGGGCCTGGATTGGTCCATCAATCAGAGCTATCCATACCCATCTATGGACGTAACAGCGAACTGGCAGCAGCAGCTTACCAACACGGCTCATTCGAGCCAGATCCATCATCACCCACAACAGGTTCATACGACTCACCATTTTCCTTCCACCCACCGGCACTCACCGATGGAGCAACCTATGGCGGGTCCATCGAACCTTCACCACCAAACCCTCGCAAGCGACCTTTCTCAGGAATCGACGGCCAGGATGAGGTGTCACGTCGAGAACCAAACACCAGTATACCAGGATCTGGCGAATACGAATATGGCACAGAATCACGTCCTCAGTCTCGACGACTCACCGTCCTGGAACTCTGCAACGATGCAGATGCAGATGGCGGAGTTCGATCATTTTTACAGAACACAGGATCCGCTTCAAGGCCAACTACCTCCTCTGGACTCTGTTCATCCGCATCTGCCCTCGCACTCGTCGATCGGACTCCAATCGCAAGCAACGCATTACTCCCAGGAGCTCAGCAGGCAACAGCTGCATCAACTAAGGCAACAACAGCTTCGCCTGGAACAGGCCCGTCGGCATTCGCTGGAGGGCGAGTATCTCCAACACTATGGCGGGACGCTACATCACCGGTTGCAAGCCCAGCAGCAGCAGGACAGTTTCTTGGGGCTCACAGAGCCACATTCTCGGCTTCACCTTTATCAGACACATCGCGGAGCCCACGGCCAGCCTTCACCACCATTGCTCGATCCGTCGGGATATCACCGGCATCTCCAGTCTCCTCTAGTGGGTCACCCACACTTTCTCGGCGAGGAGATGAAGTACGAGTTAGTGCAGCGTACACCGCCACTGCGGTTGGAATGAGGGTATGAATGAAAAAAAAAAATCTTTTTGGGGGTGAACAATGGTCTGTGCTCGCTTTTCAAATCCTTTTCGTAGCTCCCCAAAGTTTGTTGTCCTTGTTCTGATCAGCTTCAAGCACGTATATATTACCCCTCGTATTCCGTGTTGGTATACCAAATGTGTCTTTCTAATTCGTGATTTTTACCCGTACCGCCTTGTGTGCATTGTGCATATTCCCCGTTTGTTGTGCTCTGGGATGTTTTTTTCTGTTTCTGTCTGCTCTTTCTCGAATTCGACGAGTTGTAATTTGATAGGATATTGACTGATGGATTTAATTTTCAAGTTGCTTGACAAGTACCGAGAAGCACAACTTGAGCTTGGTAGGTGTATTGAGAGCGAGATCTCGCCTAAAGCCACGCTCCTTCCCAACGGTCGTTTCCCCATCCTGGTACATTAGAAGCGACTGCTGGGAAGGAGCAGCCTAAAGCGCGGAAAGGAGGATATCAGTATTTGTTGCACGTGAGGACCTGGTCTTTGACGCTGTACTCGTGAACGTGCCTGAAATCCATTACGTGAGTTTTTCTGTCAAACTTTCTCGGAGGCAGTCATAGTATGACGAGTGACGAGAAGCACAATTTGTGCTCGGTCGAGATCTCGGGTCGTAAAACACGACAGGGCGATAGTGTCTTTGACGGCCAGTCAGCTGACAATATCACAGCGTCTAGGAACCATCGGTTAGAACATTAATGAGTCGTGTATTAGTAAGTAATATCAGGCACGCTCATGGCAGGAGTAGACCAATCCTAACCTTCATCTGACCTGTGCCAGAAGCAGTGTCGTGTCATTACTTGTCTCACGACAGTGACTTGGTCTTGGACGGCGAGACAGCCCTCCCTTCGTGAACGTGCTTTCATGGCTTGTATTCAATCACTAGCGATGAAAAGTGACGTGAGCTTTTCTGTCATAGTTGATGGTATGCTAAGCTTTCCGAGGCAGTCAAGTGTTTGTAGGTACGTGGATATCGCCGTAGACTCCATCGAAGGAATAGCTGGATGTTGGTTGGTAGGGTGAACATTTCAGAAGACGCGTTGAGCCAATGGTGTGGACTCTAGGTATGTATTTATCTTCTCCTGATGTGGTTTTGCTACTGGCATCATCTGTCTGAATCATCTGACCGTCCTGCTTGTTCGTGACCCTAGACGGTACGGCCATGCTTGCCAATCTGTTTTTCTCGGTGACAAATGGTCGTCTCCGCAAGGGATCTTCTAATTCGCCATCGCAAGACAACATTCCCTTGTCTCAGCTGGGCTAGGCCACATCGCAGGACCGAACCATCCAAGGTAGGTCAGCTTTCGAAGCTGTTTTCAATGAAGTTGAAACGAGTCCAGGCGAAGGCAATCGGCGACCGCGCAATTACTGGCACTTCCTGTGCTATTTCCTGCACGCGTTCCTGGTTGCACTTCATCTCATACTTCTGGTAGTCGCTGCGTCTCATCACGCAGAGAATCAAGTCATCATCCCAGCTGCTAAAGTCGACATAGATCAAGTGTTGGACTGCAAGCATTTCACACGTGAGCTACGCAGTCCATGGCGCCTTCCATCATCCTTCAATAAAAACTGATTGGTATATTGCCAGCTTTACACGGCCCTGGTCTTTGTATCCCAAAAAGTAATGCTGTCGGGGATCTTTTCCAGACCAAGAAAATTCACGAGATATATGGTCCATGGGGTGGCTTTGGTGCCGTGTTGAGTGTTCTCTGGCAGCAAACCCGGCGACAACATGCGGTACACACGCACGACGCACGACGCACGCCGACGAGGAGATGCAACCCGACGGGATGGCCAGCCTGGAGTGCCAGTGCCCAGCGTTGTGCTGTCGCCTTTCCCCCGTTCCACAAGTCTCTCGTCTTTTCGCTTGTCGTTGCTGACATTCCTGTCACCTCGGCACGCAGGACTGGCGTGTTCCCAAACAAAAAGTACCGCCGCTGTGTCCCATAAAAGGAAAGCCTTTGGACGTG
>JBBPNZ010000260.1:0-25931 GCA_038091195.1 Phylloporus rhodoxanthus | reverse complement strand
GATCATGACTCCTCTCCTAAGGGGATTCATGAATTGTGGGAGAGAGTTCAGGTTGATTGGGAGGGGATACCAGTTGAGGAGTGTCAGAAGTTGATAGAGAGCATGCCTAGAAGGATCGAAGCAGTTATCAAGGCAAAGGGAGGCTATACCAAGTACTAATATACCCTGGAAAGCAAAAGGTGCAAAACTGTTGCAATAGTATTAGTGTTTTGAAATGGATGTATCTTTGCAGTATATAAGCAAAATCACATGACCCTGGGGACAAAGTTATAGCCAAGGGCTTGTACTTTATTTGTTCCCAACAAAGCAAAGTGAAATTCCCACGATTGATTGTAGGGCACTTCGTGCCCTGGTTTGGGATTAGACATTGCAATGGTTTTGCACCTCACTGTAACCTTACACTCAAAAACCATGTTTATGAAAGAGAAAAGATGATACATACATCTCATTTTATAGACTTATAGTAGTTTCCAGAATACAATAAGTAAGCTATGCAAGAGGAGTAGTAATTTGCCTATCTCATCATATGGCTTATAGAATGATGAATTGGAATACATCTAAAACAATTAGGATAAACTTGAAATCTAGCTAATCTTCTACAAATAATATATAGGTAGTGTTCTATATAGAGTTTAAAAGCAGTACAAGACTAAGTTACTTAAAAAGAGAAACAGAAAAACCTAAAAAACCTTAAAACAAATTAGCAAGATACATAAGACATATTAAAATCTGAAAAGGTTACTAGAGTATAAATGGAAATAAAATAAGAGGTAGTAAAAGGACTAGGAAATAAACTTGTGCTGAATACATGTAGAGTACATAAGAGTTTATATATGGTGGTCAAAGGTAATTAGTAACAGAGGATTAGAAGTGATTTGTGTTATGATTTACCCCTATCCTTTTCTTTTTCCTTAGACTTCTCTTTCTTTTCATATGATTACTCACCACTGTTAGTCATCCATCTGACCAATTGGACTGCCATGTCACTTGTCTCATAATTATGCTTATTCCCTCATCATTCCATGTGATTCCATTGCATTCTTCTTTGTCATACTTATAGTATTTACTATGTTCACTTCTTGACCTGCCCTGAACATTGCTAGTCTAGATATATAAGACCAGTGTCCTACTACCTGTATATGTTCCCCTAAGCTAGGTCTTACCTTTGTACTGTGTACTTGCTCAATATAGTTCCTTTCTTCCTCCTTGTCCTTAAGAGTCTTCACTCGTACTCTGAATGGGAAGTCTTACTGTCCTAGAAAGCTCCTATGGACCCCTTTGTCTACATTGCTCTAGGAAGACCCTACAAGCCCCTTTCGTTGACATCTGTCAGGTGAACCCTTGACCCTGTGTCTTCCACCAGAGATCCTTGTCTGTACACATGAAGCTCACATAGTACCCCTTGTCTTCATCACAGAGGTCACATTTATGTACACCCTACCTAGGACTAAGTGTAACAAAAGACCTAGCTTTGTTTTCATGGCTACCACTATTGTATGACCACAACCATTTCATGCCTATCAGTTTCCTCCTTCTCCTGTTGGAGATTACACCCACCAAGAAACCCTGAATCACAAGACAACTCTTCTTCTGAACCCTCTGACAACCACTCCACAACCACCAATACATATCTTTGATGTGAATATTAATGAAGAAGAAGACACCACTCTCCTCTCCTATATATGAACTCTCTGACTTAACCATCAATGCCCTCCACCCACCTTTTACTCTTACAGAACTTTTCCCACCTTCTCCCCCACCTGTCCCTGGCCTTCTACCAAACCTAATGTCTGGTTCTTCCTCTACCAAAGCCATCAAACTCCATCTTGGTGCTCTCAAACTTTTTGATGGATCCTACGATAAAACCATGCAATAGTTAAACTCTGTCCTCATCTATGTTGAAATCAACAAGGATGTCTACAAAGACAACCCCAAGAAGATCACCTTTGCACTCTCATACATGACCAAGGGCTCCACTTTCACATAGGCCAACACCTACTAGCAGAAAGCCATCACTGGTACCATCATCAACTTCAGAACTCTTGACACTTTCATCAAGCAGTTCAACAGGACTTTTCTCCACAAGGAAACTGTCAGAAATGCCATTGCCTGGCTTTCCACCTTCTGCATGACCAAGAAAAACAAGAACTCTCCATGGAACCCCTCCCTTTCCTCCTATATTACTGAATTCCAAAGTAAAGCAGCCCTTGCATCCATCACTGATGACAATGTCCTCATTGGTTACTTCTCTGCCATCATTCCCTCCACTCTCATGTGCTGTATTGTCTCTATGGACACTATCCCCTCCACCACTGTAGCTTGGTTTGAAAAAGCCATCTACTTTCAGAACCAATGGGATCAAGCTGATGAAATTGCTTGAAAGAATACCTGTCCCACCTATCAGATGTTCCACTCCTTTGCTTCCCCCACTACCACTTCCTCCCTTGACCCAAACACTATGGACATCAACACCATCTATGTCTCAAAGTTAACCTCCCAGGAATGAAAATATTGCCTTACAAACAATTTTTGTTTCTGATGCTGAAAGGGAGGTCACATGAGTAACAAATGCCCCATATTCTCCACTACTCTGACAAAGCCAAAAGTACATCAAGTCAAGAAAACCCAAGACATCCCTCAGCTCAAAGAAGTTGAGGCTGATAAAGAAGAACCCAAAGGAGTAGCTAGGGTTTCTTTTGCTGCTGCCCAGGATTGTTGAAACAGAGTATTCTATCAATACAGAATACTCCTCTTATAATGTGTGTGCCTGTACTTGTATCCTCATTACCTAAATCTATGAGGATCCCTTTGCAACTAGTCACTCCTTCACACACATTAAAAGTCATTGATGTTAAGTTCAGTTCAAACTCCTATGTGAACTCCAGAACTCTGGAGTTATAGTGATAGAAGGGACATTGGCTTCACCTTATGTGATGTGTCCTTGTCAAGTCTCATGTCCCAAGATTTAGATTGGAAGGTTGGAGATTAGAGAGAAGAGCCTAAGCTCAAGTTTGGAGTTGATATGAGGAGAGGAGTTGAGACTACGTTAATATTCAAACTGAGGTGCTATAGTTTGGAGTACAGGGTTTATATATGAAAGTTTGAAGTAACAAGTAAAATAGAATGATGAAGGATTTCTAAGGAATTGGTAAGATGAAGGTCAGAAGAAAAATAGCCTGGAGCTGTGCTCACAATGGAGCACAGGCACAGGCAAAGTCTAAGTACAAGTCTAACCAAATGAGTAATAGAATGTGAGAGAACAAAAAAGAACATGGATAAACAAGTCCAATATCTCCAGGTCACATTCTAGTAGAGAACACATCAGAGTTCATAGGAGGAAGTCCAGAACATTGGAGTTGAACTTAGCAGATATGACAGTATCCCCCCCTTAAGCCTGAACCTCTGAAGGCCTAGGTATGTAAACAACATAGAGTGGAAAATCAGAGTCCAAAATGTTGCTTATTGTCCTGCTGTGTATAAAGTCTGTCAAGGTCAGCTTCTGCTCTTTAATCTTCTACCACTACCATCACCATGTCCAACAACACTGATGTCAAGACCTGGTCCAATGAATAGCTTGTTGAGCATGAGAACAATGATGGGAACTTGAGCATCATCAAGTTCAATGAGTGGTGGAGGCATGTGAAGGTACAGAAGGAGGTGGACAAGGCTCATGAGGAGGCAGAGCGGAAAGTATGTGAGGAGGTGGAGAGGAAAGCACACAAGGAAGTAGAGAAAAAGGCACATGAGGAGACAGAGCGATACAAGGCCAAGGGGCAGCAGAGGGCAGAGGTGGAGCATCATAAGGCCAAGGAGGCAGCCAAGAAGTGGGTGAGTAACACCTGCCACATGAAGTGATAGAGCTGACAAAGATAGGCAGAGGAGGTGCAGACACAGCAGCTGGCGCCTGCTGGGCCTTCAGAAGGCAAAAAGAGGGTGTCTATGAAACCACCAGACTGCCACTGGTACATATGTTGAGTGGGAGCTCGAATGCATGCTGTCCTCAGAGAAGGCCATCTTGTGTGTGAAGTGTCATGAGATGAAGGCGAAGTGTGTGAGGCCCAGAGAGCAGAAGCCAGAGCAGAAGAGGAAGAGGGCATGAGTGGAGAAGAGTAAGGCTGGGCCTAGCGACTCTAAGAAGATAAAGGAGAACAGGTCCACGGAGCACCAGGGGCTTACCAAAGTTGCCAAGGTGCTGGTGGGCATTCAAGAGGCACTGGTTACACAGAACAGGATTCTGCATAGCCAGACCACTATACTGGAGTGGATCTGGGAGCTCTAGTTGGCCCGGTACTATGGAGAAGACCTGGACTCAGAGAAATCAAGAGCAGATGAGTCAGAGGTAAAGGAGGTGAAGAGGGACTTGAGGGGTTTGAGCATAAAGAAAAAGAAAGTGAAGAAGAAAGAAAAGGGAAAAGAGAAAGAGAAAGAAGTGGAGGGAGACAGAGAAGAGGATGTAGAAGGGTCAGAAGAGGAGGGAGCAGAGAAGGACACGAAGGTAATGGAAGAGTAGGTAGTTCATCATTTATTGCTCCTCTGTCATAGATAGTTTGTGATTGTAATTGCTTTGCTGTGCGATCAAGTGGAGTGAGGACCAGACTTGTCTAGATAATGGAGATGGAAGTCATGGACAAGCTTGAACACATGTCCAAGTTCAGTAATGAGTAACGATGACATTTCTTCATCAGTACCTTCATAGCTAGACCATTGGATGAGGTATACATAGGAGTTTGTAATTTTGTTGTCAATCTACCTTTGAGTCAAGGATCTTGGAGATCTCATACTCAGGTTCACCATAGATTTCAACCGGAGGTGGCAAAGATTGTACACAATTGGATATTGTGTTTTGGATAGCTGGTTCTAGCTGTGATACATGGAAGATCAGATGTACAGCCTTCATGAAGTCAGGGAGACAGAGTGTGAAGGAGTGCATGCCTGACTGAGTGATGATTGTATAAGGCCCAAGATTCTTCTTAGAGAGCTTCTTTGAGGGTCTTGTTGAGTGGAAATACTTGGCTTTGACGAACACTTGATCTCTGATTTTGATGTCTGGAGCTAGAGTTCATTTGGCATCTATGGGTCCTTGGTATCGCTTTTGTGCAGCAGCCATTTCTTCACAGAGGAATTCATAGAGGGAGTCTAGATCAATAGAGTACTTGTGAGCTTGAGCAGAGATAAGGTCTCTTTCAGGATGAACAGAGATATTGGGGTGATAGCCCTTGTTGGTATAGAATGGGGATATACTAGTGGTAGAATTCAGAGTGTTGTTGTATGTGAACTCTGTGAGGGGCAGGAGTTTGGACCAGTTGTCTTGCTGGTAATTACAATAGATATGCAAATACTGCTCCAAAGTCTGGTTCATATGTTCTGTTTGACTGTCTCCTTTTGGGTGATAACTGGAGGTGAAGTAGAGGCAGATATCAAGGGCTTTTCCTAGAAACCTAAAGATATGGGAGATGAACTTGGAGCCTCTATCGGAGGTGATGTAAGAGGAGACTCCATGCTTTGAAAATATATGGAGTAGAAACAACTTGGCTAATTCTAGAGATGTGATCATATTATGCATAGGGATGAAAATGCATTGCTTTGAGAGATGATCAACTACAACTAGGATAGTGGTGTAACTGGAGGAAGACGGGAGTTGTTTGATGAATTCCATGGAGATGGAGTTCTATGGCTTCTTGGGAATAGGGAGTTGTTTTAGGAGTCCATATGGCTTGTGCCTAGGAACTTTCATGCAGGCACAGGAGGTGTAAGAGGAGACACACTCTTTGATGAATGTTCAAACTCCTGGCCAAGTGAATTTTCAGCGAACTAGTTCCAAGGTCCTACAGTATTTTGTCTAAAATGTCTAGAGAGTGGAGGGTTGTGCTTGTACTGGAGTATGTGGAGGTGGAGATCATTGGAGTCAGGGACATAGATGCGATTGTCTAGACAAAAGAAGCCTTTATTGTTGACTGACCAACAAGAGTTGGAAGGCTCAAATGTGGACATGTGTAAGGAAGCCAAAGGATTGAAGGGGAGTACAGAGAAGATGTCACTGTGGAGCTTCTCGGCATTGAAGAAGGTACTGGAACAAAGCACCAGAGCTGCTAAGTAAGTAGCTTGGAGGGACACAGCAAGCTGCTCATGAGTGAAAACAGGGCAGAAATTATGTGGGTTGATGCAAGTGTAGTTCTTATCCCCATCTTTGGGGTAGACATCCCAGCATCAAGTGAGGGCATTGAGCATAGCATTGAGGCATCCAGGATGGAAATGAACGATCATGTGGAATTGGGAAAGGAACTCTGACCAGTAGGCCTGCTGGTGAGTCAGGAGTTTAGTAGTCGCAAAGTATTTGAGGTCTTTGTAATCAGTGACAACATCGACCAGAGTTGTGGAGTCTTCAAGATAATATCGCCAAGTTCTAAAGGACTCATAGATAGCAAGCAGCTTCTTGTTGTAGGTGTCATAATTGAGCTCCAGAGTGGACAAAGTCTGGGAGTAGAAGGCAACAGGCTTGATCTCTTCATCAGTGCAGTAGATGGAGAGAATGCCAGCAGTAGCATAGTCAGACACATCAGTCTCCATAATGAGTGGAGCATCTGGAACCCAATGGGTGAGGATCAAAGCTATAGTGAAAGTGGCCTTGAGTTTCTGGAAGGCAGAGTGATAGGAGTCATTGAAGGACCAAGTAATGCCTTTGTGAGTGAGTCAAGTTAAAGGAATGACAATGTCCAAGTAATTATCTACATATGAAACATCTGCAGAAATTGGCAAAACCTAAGAAGGACTGGATGTCCTTAACTTTCCAAGGCTTGGGCCAGTCTTGAATGGACTGTACCTTCTCTGAAGACATTGTAAGTCCGGAGGGTGAGAGCTGATAACTGAGATGCTCAGTGGAGTTAGTATGGAATTCACACTTCTCAGGTTTGGCATAAAGTCTGTGCTTGCAGAGCTGTTGGAGGACTTCTTGGACATGTTTCTTGTGGGAGGCCATGTCCTTGGAGTAGATAAGGATGTCATCTAGATAGATGATAATGCAAACCTCAAGGAGATCAGTGAAGATAGTGTCGATGAAAGGCTGGAATGCAGCTGGAGCATTCATAAGACCAAATGGCATGACTAGCCACTCATAGAAACCATAGCATGTGTGGAACAATGTTTTCCATTTATCACCTTCAGCAATGCGAACCAGATGGTAGGCATGCTGGAGGTCGATCTTGGAGTAGATTTTAGCATGGCTCGGAGCATCTAGGAGATCAGAGATGCAAGGGAGTGGGTAATATTTCTTTGTGATGTTATTGAGTTCTTGGAAGTCAATGCAAAGATGGAGAGAACCATCCTTCTTGTGGATGAAGAGGACCAGAGTGGCATGAGCAGAGGAAGAGGGACGAATGAAACTATTTGCAAGATGCTCATCAAGGAAAGCCTTGAGTTTGGAGGGAGAAAGGGAGTAAATGGTTCCTAGAGGAGGAGAAGCACCTTCTTCTAGATCGATCTTAAGATCATGCTTGTGATGAGGAGCAAGCATGTCAGCCTTGCTCCTACTAAAAACATCTGTGAAGTCATGGTACTCTAGAAGAACTCCAGAAAGATCTATCTTTTCAGGAGTTGTGGAAGAGGAACAGAGATTGCTCTCCTGGAAATGGAGTTGTAAGCAGAACTGTACAGAGCCTTCTAGGTGACAAGCCTGCATGAAAGCTGGTGTGCTGATCAGAGCAATGTGAGGAGCTTTGCGATCAGAGAAACATAGTGGGTCAGATGGGGGGTCAGCCAACAGAGAAGTTTGCAGAGGCTGTGGAGGCAAGCTTGGAGTTGCTAGCATGAATGCTCTGAAGAGTCTCTGACTGTACTGACTGCTTGAGTCAAGCAAGCTATGGCTAGGATTAAGGAACTGCATCTCTCTACCTTTGATTTGTCCAAGTTGGATGATGAGCTCACTTGTATGACTCTAATTCACTCTCTGGGACCAGACTACTATCATTTTATGTCCTCTCTGGCCCTGCTCACTGATCTTGACAAGGATAAGGTCAAGGCCACCTTCCAGACTGAGGACATCAATAGATGACCTTGTCCTAATGCTTCTACTGCCTCTTCTACCCTTTCTGCCACTGCCAGCTCATGCAAGTGTGACCTGTCTTTGCCTTGCTCTTTCTATAAGAAGCCTGGCCACTGTGTGTGCAAGAGCTTTGCTCTACAGCATGCTAAGACAGCCTATATGACATCCAAGGGCAAAGGAAAGAAGTCTAATAGTGCAAATCAAGCCCAGGCTCAGCCTACCTTGTCATCCACTACTCTTGTTGCTCCTTCTGGTGCCTCCAGTACTCCCGGTGCTACAGCTGCAGTTGCCAATGTCGTCCAGGATGTTGTGGAACATACAGGGAATGCAAGTATTCATTCCAGTAACCCTCCTTCAACCTCTCAGCTCAATACTAATCTTGTTTGGAATGTAGACTTGGGTGCCACTTCTCATATGACCCCTCATTGTCATTGCTTGTGCAATTATACCTCTCATTGCATACCCATCACCCTTGCAAACAACACTGTCATCTACTCTGCTGGTGTTGGGTCTATAGTGTTCCATCCAAAGTTAGAAGGAGAGGTTGCTAGAGCAGTCAAGTTTACTCATGTCCTGCATGTACCTGATCTCCACAACAATCTGCTCTCAGTCCTTTACTTGACTTGCCATTCTGGCTTTGTTGTCTCTATCAATTCCACTCATATGACTTTTGCTCATCCTCCTGGTCCTCCTCTCTTTGTGGTGACTATTACTGGCAACAATGCTGCCTTCCTCGATGATGTGACTGAGCCTGCAGCTGAACTGGCATATCCTGCAACCACTATGCCCCTAGACTGGTCCCTCTGGCACAGGAGACTTGCATATCACAATCTGGCTGGCATCAAATCACTCTTGGAGCGCAATATGGTCCATGGATTGAAACTGGATGTTAAGACTGCACCTGATCCTGTCTATAAGCCATGTCTGGCTGGCAAGATGTATGCAGATCCCTTCCCTCCTTCCACATCACACTCTACTCATCCTCTGGAGCTTGTGCATACCAATGTTCACCATATCTCTCATCTATCCTTCTCTGGCTATCACTATTGGGTCACTTTCATCAATGATTACTCCATATATCGATTTGTGTTGCCTATCAAGCACAAGTCTGATGTCTTTGACACTTTCAAGATGTTCAAGGCATTTGCTGAGAACCAATCTGAGTGCAAGGTGAAGGCCCTATGAGATGACAAGAGTGAGGAGTACATGAGCAATGCTTTTGCTGAGTTCACCACTTAATATGGCATTCTTTGACAACATACTGTTAGAGCTTGCCCTCAGCAGAATGGGGCTACTGAGTGAGCCAACAGATTGCTCAGTGAGTGAATCACTACCTTGCTTTATGAATCTCACCTACCTCCTACATTCTGGGGGGAGGCATTAGCTGTGCTTGTCCATGTCTGGAACAGATGTCCTACTGATGCTGTTGATGGTGTGACCCCCTTTGAGCTCTGGCATGGGCATAAGCCAGATGTCTCTCATCTTCATGTCTGGGGTTGTCCTACATATATACATGTACAGAGGGACAAGTGGCCAGTGTTTGGCTCTCACTTTGAAAAGTGCATCTTTATTGGTTATCCTAATGGGTACAAGGCCTGAAAGTTCTACAACCTTGAGACCAAGCATGTTATCATTTCTGAACATGCAGATTTCGATGAGCAAGCAAGCTGGCCAACAGAGTAAGCAATATCAGGATGAGTGGTGTATGAGAGATACTGCAATAAGCCAATGGCAGCACCATAGCTGACAGAACACATGAAATCCTTGTCTGTCTCAGATTCAGGTCGTTAGGTATCAGAGAGGACCAATCCAGGATCCATTGGGGTGGTGACAGGCTTACAATCTGCCATGCCAAAGCGGTCAAGCATATCAATGCAGTATTGGTGCTGAGAGATGGTCAAAGAGCACTTAAAACAATCCATGTCAATCTTGATACCCAGAATCTCAGTAGTAGGTCCTAGATCACATGCTTTGAAGTACTTCTTCAGTTGTTCAATCACATCCTTTATGGCCTACAATGACTTGGAGGCAAATGTCATATCATTGACAAAAACAGGCAGAATGATGCAAGGGTCACCCTTGACATAGACATAGACAGCTGCATCAGAATAGATCTGGGAGAAGCCCATGGACTCAAGGACAGTGTGTATCTTGTGATTCCAGCGATTTCCACCCTGTTTGATGCCATAGACTGCCTTCTTTAACAAACACATAAGTTCTTTTGGATTTCCTTCAGTAAACCCTTTAGGTTGCTCCATATAGACTTCACAGTTGATCTTGCCATTGAGATAAGCATAAGAGATGTTGACAGACCATAGATGCAAGTCATGAATGGCAGCCAAAGCAAGGACAATGCAAAGGGTGGGCAGACAGACTGTGGGGGTGAATACCTTGAGATACTTGAAGTCAGAACATTGATTGAAGCTTTGGGCGACCAGGTGAGCCTTATAGTATTCAAAAGAGCTGTCAGCATGATACTTTTTCATAAAGACCCACTTGAACCCAATAACTGGTCAATTCTTAGGCCTGGGGACAAGTTCCCAAGTGCCATTGCTCTTCTGGGCAGCTAACTCGTCAAGAGCAGCCTGTTGCCATTGAGCAGAGTCCTCTCAATGCATGACATCACGATAAGTCCTTGGGAGAGGCTGGGAGGTCATTGAGAAGGCTATATCTGTGTCTTCATCATCATCTCCTTCATTGACATACATAAGGATTCAGCTGGGAAGAACTGAGTTTCTACCATTCCTTAGGAGGGTTTCACTATCTGTTTGGCAATCGAGCACTAATGCCAATAGGACTAGCTAGAGGCAAAATAACTGGATAGACAAGAGCAGGACCAGGACCAGGACCAGGACCAGGAAGAGCCTTAGCAGGAGGTGTCACAGGCTGAGACTCAGGTGCAGGAGTATGCTGATCAGCCAACTCCCTTCTAGGACCATAGACATGAGGCTCCCAGGCATCCATAACAAATGGAGGGACATCATAAGAAGACAAAGACAGTACAGGAGGATCAGAAGCTGGAGCAATAGGGAGATCCTTCACCACCAATCCTAGTATGGCTCATTGGACTGCTATCAAGCATCTTTTTCACTATATCAAGGGTACTATAGACTATGGCATCACCTATTCCCCTGATCCTTCGACTTCTCAGCTATTCTTGACCTTCTCAGATGTGAACCATGGTGGTTGCAAGGACTTTGGTCACTCTACTGGTGCATATATTGTCAAGATTGGATCTGGTGCTGTGTTCTGGTCACCAAAGCACCAGCCTATTGTCCCCTTGTCCACCACTGAAGTGGAGTACATGGCTGTCTGTGAGGCTGATAAGGAGATCATCTGAATGTATCAGCTGTTGCAGGAACTGGGATTTCCTATACCTGTGAATTCTGTTCTGTAGGTGGATAACCAGTCTGCTATCCAGGTTGCTAATCATTCAGAACATCATGGGCATATGAAGCAGTTGGATTTGCACTGGTTCTGGTTATGAGACAATGTGGACAAGGGTATCATTTCTCCTTCTTTCCTATCCACTGCAGATATGCCTGCAGATCTCCTGACCAAGCCCCTGCCTCAGGTCAAGGTCCAGCAATTCTGTGAACTGCTAGGCCTGTGGAGTTGTGCAATCAGGGGGGAGTGTTAGATTCAGTGATTTCACACTTTATTCATCTTCATTTCACTCTCATAATGTTCTCTATATTCAAGTTTCCTATATACCATTTTTCCATATCTTTCTAGCTTTATTCTGTGCTTGTGTGGCACCTCTTTCACTTTGTGATGATGTGGCTGATGTGGCTTGCCAGTTGTTTGCTAGTATTTACTTCAAGCCCATATTCCCCTGCAAATCCACTCTGAGCTTCTTTGGTTACTCACAGTGGACTGCAGAGTTGTCCTGAGTTGATCCCAAGCTTGGCTAGTCGCTGTCAAGACCAGGTCAACTCCTGAGGGAACTCTGGAACTCTGGAGTTTTGGTTGGAAGAGACTGCAGCTTCACCGTATGTGGTATGCCCTTGTCAATGTCATGTCCCCAAATTTGGATGGAGGGTGGGAGATCAGAGATGGACGCAAGTAGAGGAGTGGTATCTAAGTCGATATTCGAACTGAGGTTACATGACAGAGTACAGAGGTTTATATACAGAGTCAGAATGTAATGAGTAAGAAGGGATTAGAAGGGATTGGTAAGTAATGAGTAAGACAGAGGTCGGAGGAAGAATACACCAGAGCTGTGCTTGTCATGGAGCACAGGTATGGGCGACATCTGAGCGACAGCTGAATGATGTCTAAGTATGAGTCCAACTAAACAAGTAATAGAATGGAGAGGAGCATATGTAAGAGGAATAAAGATAAAGTCCGGAGACTCCTGGTGGCATCTTGGTAGAGAATGCACTGGAGTTCTGAAGGAGAGAGGTCTGGAGTAGCAGAGGTAGCAGAGTTGGACTTAACTCAAAATCATACATATGACAGTTGTCCTCAGTCCTTTATCATGTCATTGCTTTGAACATCTCTGTGTCCACTGCTCAGTCTACTAATGCCAAATTTGTCTTAGGTGGACACTAAGACATGTTCAATGAACCTGTCCCCTCCATCACTCACATATCTGACAATCTGAGTCCATCCTTTTGTCATCACAATCTTCCCGCTCCAGTCATGGTGGTCCCTCCTATTTCACCTGCCACACCACCTGCATGTATCCTACTCATGGTCCTCTCTGTCACCACCACTCACCATCCAGTGATTATGGCAATGACTCTTTCAATGCCACCACCAATGCCAATCTGACCAGATCTCTAGGTCTCTTTTATGGGATATTCTAAGTTCCTTCGTTGCTGTCTTGGATGTATATGTACTAGGGGTAATGTTATGATTCACCCCTATTCCTTTCTTTTTCCTTGGACTTCTCTTTCTTTCACATGACTACTCACCACTGTTAGTCATCTGTCCAACTCATTGGACTGCCATGTCACTTGTCTCGTAATCATACTTATTCTCTTATCATTCCATGTGATTCCATCATATTCTTCTTTGTCATATGTACTTGTTTGCTATGTTTGCTTCTTGACCTGCCCTGAACATTGTAGCCTAGATATATAAGACTATCATCTTACTATATGTTCCCCTAAGCTAGGTCTTACCTCTGTACTACATACTTGCTCAATACAGTTCCTTTCTTCCTCCTTGCCCTTGAGAGTCTCCACCCGTACTCTGAATGGGAAGTCTTGCTGTCCTAGGAAGCCCCTATGGACCCCTTCATCTATGTCACTCTAGGAAGACTCTATGAGCCTCTTTCATTAACATCTGTCAGGCAAACCCTTGACCCTGCATCTTTCACCAGGGATCCTTGTCCATACATGTGAAGCCCATGTAGTACCCCTTGTCTTCATCACAGAGGTCACATTTATGCCCTATCCAGGACTAAGCATAACAATTTGTAAACAAATGAGTAAGACAGAGATGGAGGAGAAAGTATACCAGAGCACTATACTGGGTAAGACAAAGTCTAATATGAAGCTAAACTAAATATATAGTGTTCACAGATCCAGTCACAAGACCATCAAAAGACCAGGACTGGACTAGACTATTAAAAACAAAAAACAAAATCTTTGTTAGTCTTGATCCTGGTCTTGATATTTTCCAAGATTGTAAAAGATCATAAAGACCAGTTAAGACCAGTCTTAACCAATGCACAGCCACTCCCCCTATCTGCCATATTTCTCATATATTTCAGCTATTTGTTCAGATTTTTCTTCTCTAATCTCATTTTTTAAGTTAATTCTTAAGATTGACTAGTGAAATTATTGATCACATGTGTTGATCAATGTATATATATCATATTCCATATGCACTCATCCTCCTACACCAACACTCTTACCTATTTCAGTCATATCTGTGATTTACTAATCAAAGATATTATATACATCATGATGTATAATATTATCCTGGTCCATCCAGTACTATATTTATGTATACATGATATGTTTGTGATGTATTTCTACCTATCTTATTAGTACAGAATGATAGAGTACACAAATATATTATTTGATATACATTTTTCCACATTTTTCCAGCTTTATTCTATACTTGTGTAGCATCTCTTTCACTTTGTGACAATGTGGCTGATGTGGCTTGCCAGTTGTTTGCTAGTATTTACTTGAAGTGTACATTTCCCTATAAGTCCACTCTGAGCTTCTTTGCTTACTCACAGTGGACTGCAGGTATTGTATCTTTGCCCCATACCTTTATGATCATTCATGGTTACTCACAGTGGACTGCAGAGTTGTCTTCAGCTGATCTCAAGCTTGACTAGTTGCCCTCAGTCTTTTATCATGCACTCACTTCTTCAGAGTGGTAGGAAAGTGCATTGCAAATAGAGTAATCAATATTCTTTTGTCTGTATATTTCAAGTCAGTCTAGTTATAAAGTTAAATTTAACAGACACTCACTGCTCTCCTTTGTAAAAGTCAATGACTGATTGAGGGAGAAAACAATCATGACAGGCATATGCTATGGCTCCTATTCCTGTAGCTCTTAGATTAGACCTATTTGTATTGGCTGTATTGGCTGTATTGACTGCTCTATGGTTTTTACATGTGGATTTCTAAAGAAAAGAATTAAGAATTAATCTAGGCAGATACCATTAGATGGTACAAAAATCACCTCCTTGTTATCAGCTGCTACCTTCACATGCTCCTGATAAGACTAATCTTGGATCATATATCCTAGTCCATCAGATATAGGAATATCTATTTCTAGATATTTCATTTTCATATGCTAGGCTGTAAAATTCCCATCAACCACATATTGAAGGGCAATAATATTTCTTGGTTTATGAGCTATAGAACTAAATGTATGATTTTGAAGGAACTTACTCTTTATACTTTTCTTTCCATTGAGAAGAAAGATTGATCTCAGGCTGGGGACAGGCAGCACAGACTATAGCTAGATCACCAGAAACAGGCTCTCTATCTACTTCATGCCTACACCATACCTGCTTTCTATTAAACAAGTCCCTCCAGATTTAAGTAGCTCTCAATAGCAATCCTTGATTTTCAGAAAGTTAAAACAAATTAAAATCTGCGAGGCATCTAAACTTACTGGTAATTCATGGGGAAAGGAATTATTTGTCAATCTCCTAAGCTTCTGATAGAAGCTCATGGCAGCAATCTTGCATTCCAATGAATCAATCAGAAAATGATCCAGTATATTAAATGTAAAAGTAGTTTTTGGCCTGATCACTGTTGCAGTAAAGAGACAAGCTTATAGCAATTGAAGATGTTTCTCTCTAAACACTTCTTCTTGACATTAGCACCACTGAATATGGTGAACAAAAATCCTCATAGAATCAACTACAATTAACTCATTAGAGAACCATTGATTTTCATCATCTATTATATTTTGAGGGCAAGGATCACTTCTATGTCCTAGATTCCAAGAAAACCTAAATCCTTTAGGGTAACCATATCATAAAATTCTCCTGTCCACTTTTGAATCTTATGAAATGATAGACTTTGGTGATCTTTTATGACATAATATTGCCAACTAAGCCTATCTGCATAACAAGAAAGACATTGATAAATTTCTTCTAAATCCCTATAGTCATGATAGCCATGAAAGGATAAGTGATGATCTTCTCTTTCTAGAATGATAGTCAGATATTTGACTTTCCAAGAAATCCATTCTCTAAGAAAATCTTACTGGGTCTTTATTTGTTGAGCCAAATAGTTACAAGGTCTTTAAAATGTCTTACTTTGCCTTTTCTTAGTATAAATTGCTCAGAATCTTTAGGGAAATCTAGGATGTGATTGGCATTCATGAGAATATCTAGCATGCTACATAAACCATCTCCACCCTTTCTAGATGTTTTTCACTTTGACTCATCATGCAATAGTCTATAGTAAGGCTTAGTGTCGACTTCTGTATATGTAATATTTCCTCTTCTAGTCTTCTGAGAAGTCCATACTATCATTTGATTAGGGCTCCAAAGTCTAGTTGCAGGACTACAAAAAGACCAGTAATCAAATTGGACCAACATTGGTTACAACCAGATCACAGTTGTAGTCTTTTCAAATTTTGAAGTGACATTGATCCAGCTGCCTTGGATTTTAGCAAAGTAAAAGACTGGTTGCCAACTGGCTACAACTAGTCTTTTATGGGGCTTGTCTGTATAATCTGGACATAAGCAAAAATGTGTGATTAATAGCATAAAAGTTTAAAAATGTCATGACTCACTAAAATATGAACCAAAATCCATGATTTTTTATCATTAGATAGCTTTGAAAATGGGCCATAGGCTGAACATTTTGGCCATATGCCAAAATGCACACTATTTGTGAGGAAATATATATGTTTTTGGTCACTATATAATCAAAGAAAAAGACTGGTTGTAACTGGTTGCAACCAATCATCAGGACCATTAAGGACTAGTTGCCATCAGTTTTTGTCTGGTTGCTTCATTTTCAGATTTTGAAATACCAGTTACAGTCTGGTTGTCTCACTTTTAGAGTAAAAAACTGGACCAGACCAGACTTTAGAACACTACATCTGACTAGCACCACTTGAATGACTAGAGATATTATTTTTATGACTGGTAAATCTAAGTCTTTTGGATTTTTGAAGAGAGGGCATGATTTTTGAGAGTCAAACATGTGAACTTCACCAAGTTTTCTCAACTCTACCAGTTAATCTGCAAGGCTAGCTGAAATTAAGGGGAAGAATGAAGAGTAGGAATTCAGTCCCAGCCAACCAATGTCTAGAGTAGATAAACAATTATTTTATATATAGCTAGCTTCCTCATCTATTGAGTAGAAAATGAACCAGATAGACTTAGGAATTCAATCCTAGTCAACAGATGTCTTGTTATGCTTAGTCCCAGATAGGGCATAAATATAACCTCTGTGATAAAGATGAGGAGTATAACATGGGCTTCATGTGTATAGTTGAGAGTCTCTGACAAAGAGTACAAGGTCAAGGGTTCATCTGACAGATATTGATGAAGGGAGCTCATAGGCTCTTCCTAGAGCGATGATGACAAGGGATCCATAGGGGCTTTCTAGGACAGCAAGACTTTCCATTCAGAGCATAGGTGGAGACTCACAAAGACAAGGAGAAAGAAAGGAACTGTATTGGACAAGTGTGCAGTACAGAGGTAAGACCTAGCTTAGGGGGAACATATAGTAAGATGATGGTCTTATATATCTAAGCTAGCAGTGTTTAGGGCAGGTCAGGAAGTGAGCATAGTAAGCAAGTGTGACAAAGAAGAATGCAATGGAATCACATGGAATTGATGAAGGAATAGGCACAATTATGAGGCAAGTAATGTGGAAGTCCAATAGGTCAGATGGATGACTAATGGTGATGAGTAATTGTGTGAAAAGAAAGATAAGTCCAAAGAAAGAAAAGAAATAGGGGTGAATCATAACATGTCTAGAGTAGATAAACAATTATTCTATATGTAGCTAACTTTCCCATTTATAGAGTAGAAGAATGAATCAGATAGACTTAGGAATTCAATTCTAGTCAGCTGATGTCTAGAGTAGGTAAACAATTTATTCTATAAAGGGTAGAATGAAGGATCAACAGGGAAATTCAATCCTAGCCTGCTGATGGGTCTTCTATGGAGGGGGGGAATGAAGGGCCCACCAATCAGATTGTTTGGGTAGATGAGGCCTTTCAATCCTATGCTTATAAAAAATCCTTTCCTTATAATAGTAAGCAAGGGTAATCCTCTCCTCTTCTCCTCAAGCTTGAACCTCATGATTGAGCATGTGGCCAGTAAATAAGACAACTGATATCAGCAAATCATCCCCCTGAGCACAGCTTTCTATAGCACAATACAGACCATAGCTTCACAGACAGATCCTCTTCTGTATAGAGCCTGGTTCATAATCTAGAGTGACATTGAAATCAGTCAGCTGAAAGGTGGCTTGCTGGCTAGTTCAGAGCCTAAGAAGCATGTTATAAAAGGATACAACCCCACCTGTGTCATGATGAGGGGAGATTAACTGATTAACAATAATATCCAAGCCAGTGAAGGAAGTAGGCTAAAAGGGCAGAGAAGAGGGTAGTAGCTTCTTACTCTTCTCAGCTGTCAAGGCACTAGCCATCCAAAGATGACTAGAATAGACTATATAGAAGACAATGTCCATAAAGGCTTGTGAAAGATTAATTTGGACCAGCCAAGATTGAATCTTGGAGTTTCTCAGAGTCTTAAATTGAACTACTAGATCTTGGGGTTGCTTAGGAGTTTCAGATTAGCAAAACTGCCAAGCACAGTTACAGATATTTCACACATATCATTCTCCTGATTATAAAGTCCCAATTGATACCAACACTAGTGAGCACTTCATTTCATATACCCATATGTTAGATCCAGGTTAGGGGTTATCAGGGTTAGGAGCCATTTAATGAAAAACATATAAACATTGGGACAATTTTTTGAGCCATTGTATTTACAGTGAGGGCTTGAAAGTCAGACTTATCATTTATGTCAGATTCAGATGGAATAGCTGAGGGAAACATAGTCTACCTAGGGTATGTGGGTAATAAATTAGTAATAGAATACACAAATAAATAGTGGGTAACTTATTGAGAAAGAAGGATTAACCCCCAGACCTCAGACAAGGAAGTGGGAGCAGAGTAGTTGTCCTGACACACTAATCATCACAAAAAAGTATCCCCCAGACTCAAGATATAGGAGTAGGGTGATTGCCTCAACACACTGATCCAAACAAAGGCAAGAAAGTGGGAGCAGGGTGATTGCCCCAACACACCAATCCTCACCATATGAGCAACAAGGTCTGAAAAGAGTGTAAGATACTGTAAGAGAGTGTGACACATGCTATTCAAAACCAGTTGTCCCTCCTTCTACCCATTCATGATCCAGCAGCAATAATGCATCTAGAAGTTTGCATCAGCATACAAGACATACAAACAATATGTATGTCAGGTATCTCATAAGTAAGGAAGCCTATCTAAAAACATATGTCAGTGTATAAGACACACAAAGGATACATACCTCAACTGTCTTGATTTGAATCAAATAGACTGTGGTCCTACTCAACTCAAATGACATACAAAGCACTGTGTAGGGAATAGTGTTTATATAAAGGTCTGGTTACAAGACTGCAAAAAGACCAGTAACTGAACCGAACCAAGACCAGTTATGATCAAACCATGGTTATGGTCTTTGATTTTTCAGACATGCATTGGTCTAGTTACATGAGAATCTAAGAATTCAAAAGACCAGTTATACTGTAAACTAGTCTTAACTGGTCTTTTGAATGACTGATTTTAAATCTATGATGATGTGATTTTAGATATCAAATTTCCACATTTTGATAATGTTGTCAAAATGCAGTAATTTTTGGGTCAAATTTGATCAATGATGATATGATTTTAGATATCAAATTTCCATATTTCAATAAGATTGTTGAAATGCAGTGATTTTGAGGTCAAATTTGATCAAATTTAATGTGAATAACATGATTTTAGATGCTAAATTTCCACACTTTGACAACCCTATCAAAATGTGGATATTTCACACACTTAAAATATTTATTTGATCCAATTTCACTTTTAAAATTTTCATATTTTGACCATTTTGTTGAATTTTGGATATTTTAGTAGTTGAAAAGTGGTCTTTTTGAATGATGGGTTATAACTGATTGTAACTGATAGCAAGACCATTCATAACTGGTTACAATCAGTTTTGGTTCAGTTATCTCATTTTCTCCAAATTAAAAGACTAGTTACAGTCCAGTTATCTCACTTTTAGGATAAAAGACTGGACTAGACCAGACTTTTAAACACTAGTAGGGAAAAGACAAGAAGTATGGGAATATTCAAGTCACAAATGCTCTGATTATATTCAACAATAGACTGCCTTCTTTAACAAGGAAACAAGTTCCTTTAGATCCCCTTCAGCAAATCCTTCAGGTTGTTCCATATAGACTTCACAGTTGATCTTGCCATTGAGATAAGCATAAGAGATGTTGACAGACCATAGATGCAAGTCATGGATGACAGTCAAAGCAAGGATAATGTGACGGGTAGGCAGATGGACTGTGGGGGCGAATACTCGAAGCCAGGACACTGATTGAAGCCTTGGGTGACCAAGTGAGCCTTATAGTACTCAAAAGAGTCATTAGTATGATTTTTTCACAAAGACCCATTTAGACCAAATAACTGGTTGATTCTTAGGCCTGGGAACAAGGAAGTGCCATTGCTCTTCTGGGCAGCCAACTCCTTAAGAGCAGCCTATTGCCATTGAGTAGTGTCCTTTTGATGCATAGTGTTTTAAAGTCTGGTCTAGTCTGGTTATCTTGCCATTTTTAGCATACTAATTGGTCTTAGTCCATGTAAAGGAGGCATCTAGACATGAAGCCAGCAAAGCTGAATCACAGTAGTGCAACTCTGATGACATTCATGATGCATGGAAGCTCAGAAGTCCTATACATCACTATAGCATAGGGGCATACATGAAGAGCCACTAGGAACACATATGTAAAGGAAGGGGAAAGACAGGGAGGTCCAGGTAGTGCAAAATAGAGGTCTGATGTGGCAGACAGCACAAACTATGAGGAAAGCCTATAAGAAGAGAGTCCAAACAGCACACCTGGTAGGGCAGGGAGAGAACTGGCTGAAAAGAGATTGAAGCACAGTTTCTATGGCCCACCAGGCAGAGTTTGAAAGAGGTAGCTGGTGAGGCAAGATGCTCCATGAAGGCTGACTAGACCAATTAGTCTTGTTGTAAACAAGCTTTAAACTCAAAATTTGATCAAATTTGATGTAAATAACATGTTTTTCGGTACAAAATTTACACATTTTGACAACTCTGTCAAAATGTAGATATTTCACATGATTTTACAACCCCTAAAATTCCTGCAGTTCAATAAAGTGGTCAAAATGTGGTGATTTTAGAGTCAAATATGATGAAATTTGATGTAAATAACATGATTTTAGATGCTAAATTTCCACATTTTGACAACCCTGTCAAAATGTAGATATTTTACACTATTTTCCACACTAGAAAATATTTATTTGAGTTTAAAGCTTGTTTACAGCAAGACTAATTGGTCTAGTTAGCCTCCATGGAGTATCTTGCCTCTCCAGCCACCTCTTTCAAACTCTGCCTGATGGGCAACAGAAATTGTGCTTTAATCTCTTTTCAGCCAGTTCTCTCCCTGCTCCACCAGATGTGCTGTTTGGACTCTCTTCTTGTAGGCTTTCCTCATAGTTTGTTCTGTCTGTCCCACCAGACCTCTATTTTACATATGCTATAACATCAGTCATTTTGCTCTCATTGCTTCCCTCATGTCTCAGAATGCATCCTCCTCTAACCAAACCATTACTGCTCAGTCATCTAACAGAGAAGACCAGAAGTACCCCCTTCCAGCCAGTTTTGCCACTGCAGCTGTCCAAAGAGCCATTGGAGTTGTCAAAAGATTCAGAAAGGGGAAGGTTTCAAGGGTAGAAGCCATTCTTGAGATTCAGGCAGCTCTCACTTCTAGAGAGATTGAACCCTCCAGTGATGACCTCATCAGTGCCCTCTCATCCTACATTGCCATCCTTAATGACATCCAGCAGTCTGTTGGAGAGAATCAGCCTAGAACATCTTGAGTTCAAAGAGCCTTAGGGGTATTGATAGGGGCTCCTCCCCTTCTCCCTTATCCTCACCTTCTGACACAAACAAGGAAGGCTCAGAACTAGCCATCAACTTCATTAGTGCCCCATCTCTCTCCAGGAAGGCTGGCTCTAAGGGGAACCACAGTGTTGACACAGTGTTTGAGGATAAGAAGAGTGGCCCAGAAAATGCCACAAAACTGTCAATAAGAACCTCTTCCTCTGGAAAGCGACCTCAGCTGTCCTTTGATCCACTCTTGAGCTAGAAGCTCAAGACTGTCTCACCCTCCTTGAGAACTGGGCAACAGATCCTATTCTTGTGGTACGAAAAATCCTTCTCTCCCCAAGATGTCCAGACTTCTCTTCTGACCAATGGCTCAACATTGTCAAAGGATTTGCAGTTGACCTTGCCAAACTCCTTGGAGCCCATTACTCCTCTGATGTTGAGGCTAAGCAGTCCCAAGACCTTGGGAATCTCTTCTAGCTCTCCATTTGAGTTCCTAAGCAATCCAAAGCCATCACCAACCATGGAGACTGGATTATTGCTTTTGGGAAGACTATCCAAGCAATCTTTTTCACCCTGCCAGGGAGATACTCAGAATATGTCACCTACCAAGTGTTCATGCCAGTGCTCTTTGCCTCTATTGCTCCATTATTCCACTCCAGAGTTATTGACCTCAACAAGGCCATCAGTGTTCAAGCTGTCAATCAAAAGCACCTACACCTCTCTGAGTTTGTCAAGTTTGATGACCTCAGAACCATTTACCTCTCCTCATTTGGTGTGGGTCTACATCCCAGAGAAGAAGAACAAGACAGCTCAAAGTGTTGCAATAGACCTGCCCTTCCTAAAAGGAGAGAGCTCTGCCACAATTGGAATAGAGGCACCTGTTGTCACCCAGCATCTTAATACCAATACTTGCATGTCTGTGATTGCAGTGAGTATGAGGGAGCCCATAGACAACCAGACTATCCACAGTCAAAGCCTGAATTAGGAGCTCAGTAGAAGTCAGAAGTTTAGAAGACATTTTGTCTAGGATCCAGCTGTAGTGGTCAGAAGCAGGACTATGTGCTGGACTGAACTTGTTGAGCCAATGACTTCTCCTCCTGCTGCTAAGTTTAACAATGTTGAGACTTTGCACACTATTCAAAGTTTTCCTCATCTGTTCACTATCACTACTCCTATTAATGTTGACCACTTTGAGTCTCTTTTGTCTAGTTATCCTAATCAGCCCTTTGCCAATATGTATTATGGCAAATAGCCACTCACTCGGGACAACTTTCAGCATACTCCCAAGTCCATAGATGAGGCAGCTTTCATACAAGACCAGATTGCCAAGAAGGTCCAGCTTGGTTGCTTCTCTGATCTTTTTGGACCTGATCTGATGCTAGAAATGTATAGCATGCCCATTCATGTAGTTCTCAAGCCTGGTTCCAACAAGTTTCACCTTGTCACTGATCACAGTGCTGGTCAGTTCGCTTTTAATAACATGATCTCCAGAAAGGACATCACAGGTGTCACTCTTGACAATGTCTAGGACCTGGGCAATGCTCTGCACTACCTTTGAGAGCAGCACCCTGATCTCAACCTGATCCTTTGGAAGGCTAATGTTTCTGAAGCCTACAGATGCATTCCAATGCATCTACTCTGGCAGATAAAGCAGATCATCTTGTTTGACTCAAAGCACTATGTAGATCAATGTAATGTCTTTGAGAGCTGTGCATCACAGCACATTTGACATGCTTTCATGTCTCTTGTCATTTCATTTGGATTGCTGTCATGAAATATCTTATCTACTACCTCTACATCTATGTCAATGACTCTTTCTCTGCCTAGAAGCAGGGTGAAAAGCTTTTCTACAGGTGTTATCAGAAGAACTTGCCTTCCAATCTTGCTCAACTTCTTCAGCTATGGGACTTTATTGGTTTACCTCATGAGGAGCACAAGCAGGTCTTTGGGGATGTCCTTTCCATCATTGGTCTTAAGGTTGATCACAATCTCATGAGGGTTCACATGTCAGATGAGTCTAAGCTCCAGCTCATCTCAGCTATTCAAGGCTTTGCACTTCATGGCATGAGACATCCTTTGAGGGACTTCCAGCACATTACTGGTCACCTCAACTGGGCTTTCAATATCTACCCTCATCTTTGTCCTGATTTATGTGCCCTTTATGTGAAAACTGCTGGCAAGCTTTTCCAGAAGGCCCTCTTGTGGGTGAATTAAGATGTAGAGAGAGAGTTGACCTGGGTAGTTGACTATCTACTCCTTTCTGATGGTATTTACTTTCTTTGCTCTGTCTCATGGTCAGAAGAAGACCTCTTGTCCTCAATCCTCCATGTTTACTGTGACATTTCACCCTTTGCCATGGTGTTTTGGTACCCCTCTCTTGCTCAGAGGTTCCAAGCACCAGCTCATCTGATCTTTGCCTAGTATGGTGGTTCCATCTTCTATCTAGAGTCCCTTTATGTTTGTGCTACCATTCTTGATGCTGTACCTCACCTTCTTCCAGATCAGTGTTTGACTGTGTTTACAGATAATATCAACATGGTCCAGCTCTTCAACTCACTCTTAGCACTACCTGCATTCAACTGGATGTTGATCCAGATTATTGATAGAGTCCTCAGTCAAGGGTTTGACCTCCAAGTGTTCTATGTTCCTGGAATTCACAATGAGGTTGCTGATGCTCTATCTTGCCTTGATAATGACCTGCTTGCTTCCTCCTTCCCAGAACTTCTGATCTCAACCTTTCAACCCTCTCAAAGTGTGCTAGGGGCAGTGGGGTTATGAGGCTTAAACCTTTGTCTTGGGCTAGGCAGCCTTCACAGGCTGCTTGGTCTATGGAGCATCTCATTGTTGAGTGCTCCATTACTCTTGATTGTGCTCTTAATTGCTCTACTCAATCTGTATACTCCTCAGCACTTAATTCCTATCTCACTTTCTGTCAGTTTCATCATCTTGACACCAATCCAACTGTGGATATTCTATCCTTGTATATCATCTTCATGTCTCATCACATCAAACCTCATTCTATTTGCTCCTATCTAACTGGCATTGTCTCTAAACTTGAGCCATCTTATCTCTCAGTTTGTCAAAACAGATACTCTTCTCTTGTTGTTTGCATACTCAAGGGGTCCATGTGTCACTTCTCTGGTCTAGTGCACCAGAAAGCACCCTTCACTTGAGATGACCTCTAATATGTCCATGCTTATCAGTCATTATCCCATGATAATCTCTTGTTTCTTACCATGCTTTTGTTTCTTACCATGCTATTGTTTCTTACCATGCTCTTTGTTGGATTCTTTGGTTTACTGCACTTAGGGAAACTTGTCCAGCCAGACACTGCTTCTCATCACTCCATAGCCAAGATCTCTTGGAGGCATGATGTCCATCTCAACTTGACCTTCTTCTCCTTCTATATCCCTCAGTCCAAGTCTGATGTGATGTTTGAAGGTGATCAGATTGTCATCCAAAAGAGCACTACTGCTTCTGATCTATGTATTTGGGTTGTTTCTGAAGTATCTTTTGTCTTATGATATGCTTTTCCCATTGTTTCCTCACTTATGGCTTTGCTCTGATGGTTCTGTATCTACTTGTTCTTGGTTTCTTTCTAGGTTGCATAGGTTTTTTCTTCATTCTGTTGAGGGTCATTCCATGCATGCTAGGGGCACAACTTCCTTAGCAGCTGCAGGTGTTCCTCCATCTCAAATCCAAGCAGTTGGGCAATGGAGATCAGACACTTTTGCATGCTATATTTGTTGCCATCCCACATTACTGCAAGCTGTTCTGTTTCATGGTCAGTCCATTCATGATCCTCCCTTTGCTCATGTATCATAGTGATTCATCACTTTTCCCATCAATCTCCTTTAATCTTATCTATCAAATACCATGTATACTTCCCTCCCTCCCTACTCAATTTAACACTGCTTTATAGTGTTCCTAGTGGCTCATCATGTATGCCCCTGTACTATAGTGATGTATGAGACTCCTGAACTTCCATGCATCATGAATGTCATCAGAGTGACACTACTGCAACTCGGCTTTGCTGGCTTCACATCTAAATGCCTCCTTTACATAGACTAAGACCAATTGGACATGTACAGTGGCTCAAAAAACTGTCCTAATGTTTATATGTTTTTCATTAAATGGCTCCTAATCTGATAACCCCTAACCTGGATCTAACATATGGGTATATGAAATGAAGTACTCACTCTTGGCTTTCTATCCATGTAAAAGTCAAAAGACTTGGTTGAGATTTGATGAACTGACAGTCATAACAAGATG
>JBBPNZ010000259.1:0-25978 GCA_038091195.1 Phylloporus rhodoxanthus | reverse complement strand
ATTCAAATTACATCAATATTTTTTTCACACATGGCCAGGAGCATATGCTTCCCACCACCTACTTACACTTTGGCTCTATTTGTTCTTTCCCCTGAGTTATATAACAAACACTTCAAAATCTCAAAACATTGACTCAATTTTGGAAGTCACTGTAACAAGAGTGTTATGTGGGGTTAAGATTCTTATCATACATACATGCCGTTATTTATATATGTAACTAAATAGGAGTTTGAAATAGACTTCACAGCCCTACTGTGAGTCATGCAGAGTCAAAGCATAGCCTTTGACATAGCCATGCACAGCTTATTGCATAGTATGACATCATGATTATTGATAAACACACTGTCTTTAGATCACATGACTTGGAATGAGTCATGGTGAGTCAGAGTCATTGTTAGTAAGCTTAGTCTCATGAGTCAGCCACTCATGGTTGATTATGGCTTACATAAGTTTGTCACATAGTCATGTGACTGACTCTAGACATGTCAGTACAAATCTGACTTGTCAATGTATATCCACTCTAATCCAATTAACTAGATTAGGTTATCATAGTTACCTGGTATAACCAGATAACTTCAATAGAGGGGACATCTGCAATTGGGGGAGGACCATGGCACAGCTCACCAATGGACTAGTGACATCACTGAACAGTGTTATATACATAATGCACATCATCTGAACAAGCTAGTACATCAGAAGAGCTTGTAAATAACTCTGCTGATGCAGGTACCAGAAACCAATGACAGCCCTAAACAGGAAAGGAATGTATGTAACTCTCTTCCAGTTGTCACAGACTGTGCTAAATTCAGTCACACTGTCACATACCTCTCATGATAAGTCACAACTCCTGAGTTTGTAAAAGCAACCTACTGTCCAACAACCATAAATATAAGGTTGCATTTGTTTTTGCTTAGCTTGAATACTAACCCTATTTTCAATACAGTTGTGGCCTATACAGTTGCAGACTATAAAAGATGGATGGTGAACTTGGCTTAGTCATAGTTCATCTGTCATCTCCTTTGTTAGGATAATCATAGCCTATTGTACTGGCTGCTCAAAGTTGTTCTCAAGACTGTCAGACCTGGATAAGTGTTCTAAATGCATCAAGTAGGCTGTTAATCCAACTGACGAATTTGTCAAGGCATGTCACACCACCATTCCCATCTGTTTGGGACTAGAGCTAGTATTAATTCTATCTCACTACTGACCAGGTAGAATATTCCACAGTGCAAATCCTATGGTTGCATTTTTCAGTTCCTCTCTAGAAATATTTGTGGAGGTTGCCAGCCTGAGATCTGTGAGTCACCTCTTAGAGTCCTAGTGAGGTTGTAACATAGTAAAATGTTCAGAATCTACAGATGCTAGTGATGCTCAAGGTGTACAAGCTAGTGCATGTGGAGAGTCTATCCTACAATGCATGGAAATCCATGTATCTCAGGTATCTCAGCACTGTCTCAACTCACGTCCCAAGAATATTGGTTTGCAAAAAGCAGCTCAAGTTAACAAAGCTACTGCAGCACTTAAACAGCAGGCCTGTGTTGAGAATCTGAATATATTCATCAGCATTTACCTATGTCCACTCAATAAATCCAAGGCTGTGGAAAAGGTTTGTTCACCAGCAAAACATCTGGTTTTCATCCATGCTAATATCAATTAACTACCAGTATGACATCCTGTAGATTCTAGTCACAGTCAAGATGCAAGAAAATGCTGAGCAAATTCTCTTGCAAGTTCTCATAAAGACATTGAGCATTTATGAGGAATCTTGCAGAGGAAATGTGAATGCACTTATGCTGTCATTTGACCAGTTTGTGTTCAATACAATCTATGAGGCTATGTGCTCATTTGTGTATTAGTGAAAATGCAATCTTTGCAGTGGCCTATTCTACAAACAACTGCTTTCATCTAGTACAGTCTTATACCATAAGTGTAACAGTTGGACAATTGTACACTCGCATCAAATCTATAGGTGTGCTTTTTAAGAAGGACAAGGAGCAAAATGTTCTCTTGCTTCGTCTTTTATTGAATGAACTAGTAAGTATTCACATTCCATATGCTCTACTGAGAGCTAAGAATTATAAGACAGACCCAGAACCTGAAGGTGATAAACTAGGCAAGGAGTTCAACACCAAGCTAAACTTCAAATCTGCAAGAAAGTCTCTTGCATGTTTGAGTGCCAAAGTGTCTGTAAGTTCCCATCAAGCAAAGAGGCCATTACCGATTGAGTCCACTTCACAATGTATGTTTTAATGTTACATTTACATATGTAATTAAGTTATGGTCTAGATAATGAAACTCCTGATACTACAAATGTGGATAATTCATCAAAGTGGTATAAAAGTGCCTATCAGCCCTGAGTTTCTTCTGTTTGTATTGAGTATAAGGCATTTGCATTTCAATGACAGGAATGTACTGTCGACAGTGATGGAAATGTTGATATCATTCAGCATAAGCAAATAGAAACAGTACTCATTGCCAAACACTGGCAGAGATCTACTGTATTCACAATGGAACTCATAATAAGGGAGACTACATACATATATTGACAGTGGATTGAGCAAGTTTGCATTCAAGGTAAGCTTGACATGTGAAATGGTAGCATGTCTTCTGATTATTATCAAAGGGCTTGTACAAATCAACTGATTATGCTATCTTCCAATGCAAGCCATTTTCATCATGGGAGGTGTCCAATACAGAGGATCTTCTGCATGAATTGCATCTTATTCATCTTGCCAACTATTTCCTCAAGTCATTCTATGACCGAGCCAAAGTATAGAATGTGAAACTGCCATGTAAGCCTTTTATGTGTGACTATAGTATGACAATGGTAAATATTTGCACTAGGTATCAAATGAAATGCTGAACATACATTTGTTGGAATGGTTGAGGATGCTATTCCCCTGAAACCAACAGATGATTTGGACAATGACTGTACCTTGTTGTTTAAAACATTTATTGCTGCACCTTTTTTATCATGCTATGGATTGTATGAATGAAGAATGGAAGTTTTGTGGAAATACTGATATTCCATAGAATGTTGATCACCTTGAGCTCTTTCGAATGCTATAAGGCTCGCTTGGTCACCCAAGGCTTCAATCAGTGTCCTGGCTTCGAGTATTCGCCCCCACAGTCTATCTGCCCACCCTTTGCATTGTCCTTGCTTTGGCTGCCATTCATGACTTATATCTATGGTCTGTCAACATCTCTTATGCTTATCTCAATGGTGAGATCAACTGTGAAGTCTATATTGAGCAACCTGAAGGATTTGCTGAAGGGGATCCAAAAGAACTTGTGTGTTTGTTAAAGAAGGCAGTCTATGGCACCAAACAGGATGGAAATCGCTAGAATCACAAGATACGTACTGTCCTTGAGTCTATGGGCTTCTCTCAGATCTATTCTAATGCAGCTATCTATGTCTATGTCAAGAGTGACCTTCGTATCATTCTGCCTGTTTTTGTCGATGATATGACATTTGCCTCCAAGTCATTACAGGCCATAAAGGATGTGATTGAACAACTGAAGAAGCACTTCAAAGTGCGTGATCTAGGACCTATCAAGATTGATAGGGATCGTTCCAAGCACTCTTTGACCATCTCTCAGCACTAATACTACATTGATATGCTTGACTGCTTTGGCATGGCGGATTGTAAGCCTGTCACCACCTCAATGGATCCTGGATTGGTCCTCTCTGATATCCAACAACCTGAATCTGAGGCAGACAAGGATTTCATGCGTTCTGTCAGCTATGGTGCTGCCATTGGCTCCTTGCAGTATCTCTCATGCACCACTCGTCCTGATATCGCTTACTCTGTTGGCCAGCTTGCTTTCTTCACCACCAATCCTGGTGTGGCTTATTGGACTGCTATCAAGCATCTCTTTCACTACATCAAGGGTACTATGGACTATGGCATCACCTATTCCCCTGATCCTTTGACTTCTCAGTCATTCTTGACCTTCTCAGATATGAACTATGGTGGTTGCAAGGACTTTGGTCACTCTACTGGTGCATATGTTGTCAAGATTGGATCTGATGCTGTGTCCTGGTCATCAAAGCATCAGTCTATTGTTGCCTTGTCCACCACTGAAGTGGAGTATATGGCTGCCTGTGAGGCTGGTAAGGAGATCATCTGAATACATCAGCTGTTGCAGGAACTGGGATTTCCTGTACCTGTGAATTCTGTTCTATGGATGGATAACCAGTCTGCTATCCAGGTTGCTAATCATCCAGAACATCATGGGCATATGAAGCAGTTGGATTTGCACTGGTTCTGGTTGTGAGACAATGTGGACAAGGGTATCATTTCTCCTTCTTTCCTATCCACTGCAGATATGCCTGCAGATCTCCTGACCAAGCCCTTGCCTCAGGTCAAGGTCCAGCGATTATGTGAACTGCTAGGCCTGTGGAGTTGTGCAATCAGGGGGAAGTGTTAGATTTGGTGATTTCACACTCTATTCATCTTCATTTCACTCTCATAATGTTCTCTATATTCAAGTTTCCTATCTACCACTTTTCCACACCTTTCTAGCTTTATTCTGTGCTTGTGTGGTGCCTCTTTCACTTTGTGATGATGTGGCTGATGTCGCTTGCCAGTTGTTTGCCAGTATTTACTTGAAGCCCACATTTCCCTGCAAGTCTACTCTGAGCTTCTTTGGTTACTCACAGTGGACTGCAGAGTCATCCTGAGTTGACCCAAGCTTGGCCAGTCACCCTCAGTCCTTTATCATGTCATCGCCTTGGACATCTCTGTGTCCACTGCTTAGTCTACCAATGCCAAATTTGTCTTAGATGGACACCAGGACACATTCAATGAACCTGTCCCCTCCATCACTCACATACCTGGCAATCTGAGTCCATCCCTTTGTCATCACAATCTTCCCACTCCAGTCATGGTGGTCTCTCCTATTCCACCTGCCACACTACCTGCATACATCCTACTTGTGGTCCTCTCTGTCACCACCACTCACCATCCAGTGATTATGACAATGACTCTTTCAATGCTATCGCCAATGCCAACATGACTGGATCCCTAATGTTATGATTCACTCCTATTCTTTTCTTTTTCCTTGGACTTCTCTTTCTTTCATATGATTACTCACCACTGTTAGTCATCTGTCCAACTCATCGGACTGCTATGTCACTTGTCTCATAATCATACTTATTCTCTTATCATTCCATGTGATTCCATCGCATTCTTCTTTGTCATACTTGTTTGCTATGTTCACTTCTTGACCTGCCCTGAACATGGTAGCCTAGATATATAAGACCATCATCTTACTATATGTTCCCCTAAGCTAGGTCTTACCTCTGTACTACATACTTACTCAATACAGTTCCTTTCTTCCTCCTTGTCTTTGAGAGTCTCCACCCATACTCTGAATGGGAAGTCTTGCTGTCCTAGGAAGCCCCTATGGACCCCTTCATCTATGTCACTCTAGAAAGACTCTATGAGCCTCTTTTGTTGACATCTGTCAGACAAACCCTTGACCCTGCATCTTCCACCAGGGATCCTTGTCCATACATGTGAAGCCCATGTAGTACCCCTTGTATTCGTCACAGAGGGTCACATTTATGCCCTACCTAGGACCAAGCATAACAATTTGTAAACAAATGAGTAAGACAGAGATGGAGGAGAAAGTATACCAGAGCACTATACTGGGTATGACAAAGTCTAAATATGAAGCTAAACTAAATATATAAAGACCAATTAAGACCAGTTTTAACCAATGCACAGCCACTCCCCCTATCTGCCATATTTTTTCATATATTTTAGCTATTTGTTCAGATTTTTCTTCTCTAATCTCATTTTTTTAATTAATTCTTAAGATTGACTAGTGAAATTATTGATCACATGTGTTGATCAATGTATATATATCATATTCCATATGCACTCATCCTCCTACACCATTAAATCTAACACTCTTACCTATTTCAGTCATATCTGTGATTTACTAATCAAAGATATTATATACATCATGATGTATAATATTATCCTGGTCCATCCAGTACTATATTTATGTATACATGGTATGTTTGTGATGTATTTCTACCTATCTTATTAGTACATAATAATAGAGTACACAAATATATTATTTGATATACATTTTTCCACATTTTTCCAGCTTTATTCTATACTTGTGTAGTGTCTCTTTCAGTGACAATGTGGCTAATGTGGCTTGCCAGTTGTCTGCTAGTATTTACTTGAAGTGTACATTTCCCTGTAAGTCCACTCTGAGCTTCTTTGGTTACTCACAGTGGACTGCAGGTATTGTATCTTTGCCCTATACCTTTATTATCATCCATGGTTACTCACAGTGGACTGCAGAGTTGTCTTCAGCTGATCTCAAGCTTGACTAGTTGCCCTCAGTCTTTTATCATGCACTCACTCCTTCAGAGTGGTAGGAAAGTGCATTGCAAATAGAGTAATCAATATTCTTTTGTCTGTATATTTCAAGTCAGTCTAGTTATAAAGTTAAATTTAAGAGACACTCACTGCTCTCCTTTGTAAAAGTCAATGACTGATTGAGGGAGAAAACAACCATGACAGGCACATGCTATGGCTCCTATTCCTGTAGCTCTTATATTAGACCTATTTGCATTGGCTGTATTGGCAGTATTGACTGCTCTATGGTTTTGACATGTGGATTTCTAAAGAAAAGAATTAAGAATTAATCTAGGCAGATACCATCTGCTAGATGGTACAAAAATCACCTCCTTGTTATGAGCTGCTACCTTCACATGCTCCTGATAAGACTAATCTTGGATCATATATCCTAGTCCATCAGATATAGGAACATCTATTTCTGGATATTTCATTTTCATATGTTAGGCTGTAAAATTCCCATCAACCACATATTGAAGGGCAATAATATTTCTTGGTTTATGAGCTATAGAACTAAATGTATGATTTTGAAGGAACTTACTCTTTATACTTTTCTTTCTATTGAGAAGAAAGATTGATCCCAGGCTGGGGACAGGCAGCACAGACTATAGCTAGATCATCAGAAACAGGCTCTCTATCTACTTCATGCCTACACCATACCTGCTTTCTATTAAACAAGTCCCTCCAGATTTAAGTAGCTCTCAATAACAATCCTTGATTTTCAGAAAGTTAAAACAAATTAGATAAATCTGTGAGGCATCTAAACTTACTGGTAATTCATGGGGAAAGGAATTATCTGTCAATCTCCTAAGCTTCTGATAGAAGCTCATGGCAGCAATCTTGCATTCCAATGAATCAATCAGAAAATGATCCAGTATATTAAATGTAAAAGCAGTTTTTGGCCTGATCACTGTTGCAGTAAAGAGACAAGCTTATAGCAATTGAAGATGTTTCTCTCTAAACACTTCTTCTTGATATTAGCACCACTGAATATGGTGAACAAAAATCCTCATAGAATCGACTACAATTAACTCATTAGAGAACCATTGATTTTCATCATCTATTATATTTTGAGGGCAAGGATCACTTCTATGTCCTAGATTCCAAGAAAAACCTAACTCCTTTAGGGTAATCATATCATAGAATTCTCCTGTCCACTTTTGAATCTTATGAAATGATAGACTTTGATGGTCTTTTATGACATAATATTGCCAACTAAGCCTATCTACATAACAAGAAAGATATTGATCAATTTCTTCTAAATTCCTATAGTCATGATAGCCATGAAAGGATAAGTGACAATCTTCTCTTTCTAGAATGATAGTCAGATATTTGACTTTCCAAGAAATCCATTCTCTAAGAAAATCTTACTGGGTCTTTATTTGTTGAGCCAAATAGTTACAAGGTCTTTAAAATGTCTTACTTTGCCTTTTCTTAGTATAAATTGCTCAGAATCTTTAGGAAAATCTAGGATGGGATTGGTATTCATGAGAATATCTAGCATGCTACATAAACCATCTCTAGCCTTTCTAGATGTTTTTCTCTTTGACTCATCATGCAAGAGTCTATAGTAAGGCTTAGTGTCAACCTCTGTATATGTAACATTTCCTCTTCTAGTCTTCTGAGAAGTCCATACTATCATTTGATTAGGGCTCCAAAGTCCAGTTGTAGGACTACAAAAAGATCAGCAACCAAATCGGACCAACATTAGTTGCAACCAGATTACAGTTGCAGTTTTTTAAATTTTGAAGTGACATTGATCCAGCTGCCTTGGATTTTAGCAAAGTAAAAGACTGGTTGCCAACTGGTTGCAACTAGTCTTTTATGGGGCTGGTCTGTATAATCCAGACATAAGCAAAAATGTGTGATTAATGGCATAAATTTTTTAAAATGTCATGACTCACTAAAATATGAACCAAAATCCATGATTTTTTATCATCAGATAGCTTTGAAAATAGGCTATAGGCTGAACATTTTGGCCATATGCCAAAATGCACACTATTTGTGAGGAAATATATATGTTTTTGGTCACTATATAATCAAAGAAAAAGACTGGTTGCAACTGGTTGCAACCAATCATTAGGACCATTGAGGACTAGTTGCCATCAGTTTTGGTCTGGTTGCTTCATTTTTCAGATTTTGAAATACCAGTTACAGTCTGGTTGTCTCACTTTTAGAGTAAAAAACTGGACCAGACCAGACTTTAGAACACTACATTTGACTAGCACCACTTGAATGACTAGAGGTACTATTTTTATGACTGGTAAATCTAAGTCTTTTGGATTTTTGAAGGGAGGGCATGATTTTTGAAAGTCAAACATGTGAACTTCACCAAGTTTTCTCAAGTCTACCAGTTAATCTGCAAGGCTAGCTGAAATTAAGGGGAAGAATGATGAGTAGACTTAGGAATTCAGTCCCAGCCAACCAATGTCTAGAGTAGATAAACAATTATTTTATATATAGCTAGCTTTCTCATCTATTGAGTAGAAAATGAACCAGATAGACTTAGGAATTCAATCCTAGTCAACAGATGTCTTGTTATGCTTAGTCCCAGGTAGGGCATAAACATGACCTCTGTGATGAAGATGAGGGGTACAACATGGGCTTCATGTGTATAGTCAAGAGTCTCTGACAAAGAGTACAAGGTCAAGGGTTCATCTGACAGATATTGATGAAGGGAGCTCATAGGGTCTTCCTAGAGTGATGATGACAAGGGGTCCATAGGAGCTTTCTAGGACAGCAAGACTTCCCATTCAGAGTACAGGTGGAGACTCACAAAGATGAGGAGGAAGAAAGGAACTGTATTGGGCAAGTATGCAGTACAGAGGTAAGACCTAGCTTAGGGGAAACATATAGTAAGATGATGGTCTTATATATCTAAGCTAGCAGTGTTCAGGGAAGGTCAGGAAGTGAGCATAGTAAGCAAGTGTGACAAAGAAGGATGCAATGGAATCATATGGAATTGATGAAGGAATAAGCACAATTATGAGGCAAGTAATGTGGAAGTCCAATAGGTTGGATGGATGACTAATGGTGGTGAGTAATTGTGTGAAAAGAAAGATAAGTTGAAAGAAAGAAAAGAAACAGAGGTGAATCATAACATGTCTAGAGTAGGTAAACAATTATTCTATATGCAGCTAACTTTCCCATCTATAGAGTAGAAGAATGAATCAGATAGACTTAGGAATTCAATCCTAGTCAGCTGATGTCTAGAGTAGGTGAACAATTTATTCTATAAAGGGTAGAATGAAGGGTCAACAGGGAAATTCAATCCTAGCCTGCTGATGGATCTTCTATGAAGGGGGAGAATGAAGGGCCCACCAATCAGATTGTTTGGGTAGATGAGGCCTTTCAATCCTATGCTTATAAAAAATCCTTTCCTTATAATAGTAAGCAAGGGTACAGTAATCCTCTCCTCTTCTCCTCAAGCTTGAACCTCATGATTGAGCATCTGGCCAGTAAATAAGACAACTGATATCAGCAAATCCTCCACCTGAGTACAGCTCTCTATAGCACAATACAGACAATAGCTTCACAGACAGATCCTCTTCTGTATAGAGCCTGGTTCATAATCTAGAGTGGCATTGAAATCAGTCAGCTGAAAGGTGGCTTGCTGACTAGTTCTGAGCCTGAGAAGCATGTTATAAAATGATACAACCCCACTTGTGTCATGATGAGGGGAGATTAACTGATTAACAATAATATCCAAGCCAGTGAAGGAAGTAGGCTAAAAGAGCAGAGAAGAGGGTAGTAGCTTCTTACCTTTCTCAGCTGTCAAGGCACTAGCCATCCAAAGATGACTAGAATAGATTATATAGAAGACAAGGTCCATGAAGGGTTGTGAAAGATTAATTTGGACTAGCCAAGATTGAATCTTGGAGTTTCTCAGAGTCTTAAATTGAACTACTAGATCTTGGGATTGCTTAGGAGTTTCAGATTCGCAAAACTGCCAAGCACAGTTACAGATATTTCACACATATCATTCTCCTGATTATAAAAGTCCCAATTGATACCAACACTTTCTCAAGTCCAAAAAATATTACATTTGGTATCAACAAATCCTTCAGCTCTCTAGGAACTTCCAATCTTAGTATACTTGGCCAGAGTCCCCTTCAGCTTTCTTGTGGCCAAGTTCAGTTATTCCTATATAATGTTTTAAAAGATGTATTGTATATTTGAAGAAACTGTTTTTAAACCATCTGAATTATAAAACAGATTTTTGTAATAGTTAAAACATATACACACCCAATGTAGCATTCCTCACCACTTTTATAGGAAGCAAGATCCCTAGAAGGTACTACACAAGTATTCTTCCATGAAAGTCTACCAACATGGCAGGTTTCATTAATCCATCTAAGTTTATTTTTAGGAAAAACTTTGAGTGGGCCTGTTTGCTTGCCTTAGCAAATCTATCAGCATCTCAGAGTAAAGAGACTGCAGAAGTCCAGTAATGTAAGGAACAAATAAACAAGAAATGGACAGAGAACATAACTCACTTGGATGAAGGTACACAGTAGCAATAAGAGTAGTGTCTTATTCATTTTTTAGCTCTGTGATTTCCATTCCATATACCAAATATGACTGATCAACTAGGGTATTAAGTCAGTCTAAGTGACAGTGTACTCACATCCTAGACACTGTTGGACAAGTGATAGACATGCAAAACACTTTATGAAGACTGACAACCATAATTTTATATATGTCAAGCTTCATCTGAGACATAAGTTGTCTGATTAGGAAAATTTGTGATGTTAGGTGTTAAGATAATGTGGCACCTTCGTGATGTGGCCGTGCATCGTGTAAGGGGGGAATACTAATTCATTGGCATGTGGGAGTCCTGCGAATAGAGAGATATGTAGGGTATGTATGAAACATACAGAGAATGTCATATGCGACTCATTATCCCGTAATAGGTGAGATCCACAGAAATCACTGATAGTGGTTTCGTGGTGTGTGTGGGAAGGTCGGCCTGTGGGGCTTCCGCCAGCGTCAGCGTCGGACACGTGATCTGTGGCCGGAAGGGAAGACGTGAGAGGGAGAGGCCAAGCCTTCAGAGCGCCAGACTGGTCGAAACGTACCAGAGAAGGACCGCCGAAAAGCGAAGGATGGACGGAAGAAAGGGCACGTGATGACCAATGCAAAGCGCAGTTTACGACCTAGGGCCCAGCCTACGACCGGCCTAGCCACACACCAGAGCTGCGAGAAGAAGGGATATATTCGACCAAGGATTGTAAAAGGAAAACGATTAAATATTGTGGCGATGTACATAGTCTTTGATGACAGAATCAATATCTTGTAGGCAAGTGATATCAACTGAGGATGAAATGAAAAGGGGGAGGACAGTTTCTACATGACACCAGTATTCCAAAAAGGCTCGAGATGACCAATGGCCTTGAACGGCGATAATGTTCAGGTTGACACCTTAGAGAAGAAGTTCAGTAGTGCCCCCAATGCAGAAAGCATGTCCCAGCATGCTGGGAAAGCTGTGTTGTGTCCAAATCTGATTGCAGCGTGAAGTGAAAGAGGACTTGGTGAGCACGGTCCAGCCGTTTTCCGAGTGGAATGAAAACAGTGGGGCCTGCGCGGGTAAGCCATCACTGGTGGTCAGATGTTGAACAAGGGCATTGAGGGGATCTGAGCAGTGCGAGCGGGATGTAATGGATATATCTGCGCCCTGTTCTTGTGTGGTCTTAGACCAAGGGATGCGAAGAGAAGTGAAGGGGGTGGAGTTGGATAAGGTTTTGATGGCAATGGGTAGGATAGAGCATGTGACATGTTTTGTTGGGTTGAAGTTTCCAAGAGAAAGTGGAAGAAGCTCTCCTAGTCAGCAACATGACCAAAAGGCCATGCAAGCAACTGCAGAGACGGCAATGTCAAGTGGAGACAGAGGGTCGAGAGACTGTACAAGAAGGGTCAAGGCTTCAATGGTAACTGGTGGGCGCTTAGTGTGACAGGAGGAGGAAGGGACCATCTTGGCCAGTCCTCTGCATACTGAGGGAAGCATGTCAACTCCCATCCAAGGAGACCCATTAGCCGTGTGCCAGAAGTGCAGACCGGCCAGCCAGTTATTGAGTGTCTTGTCTGAAATGGTGCTAGCGTACGATGCGGAAAAGGCGGCAATAAGTGATTGAGAGGCTGGCATGCGATCCATCTCAGGGACTTGAATGTGATTGCAGAATTGGATGAAACATAGAAGGCCTGAGCCATAATTGCTATGAGTGTCATGATCTAAAGAGCGGATCATGACTTGGAATAATTTGAAGACAATAGAATCTGGGAATTGGGATTCAAGATCTTGTTGCCAGTCTTGACCAGCTGGGGTAGTCCAAAGGAGAAGGCAGTCACTGGCAAGAACATGAGGGCGGTGTGATGACGGACTAATGCGTGAATTGTTACGAGGGAGACAAGGTAGACAAGGGCGCGAAGGCTGAAGAGAAGCAGAAACAGCAGAGCAGGTGGGATTGTTGCGGAAGGCAATGTTGGACCAAAAGTCTGCAGCAGCAGCGGAGATATCAATGCCTGCCATGAGTGAAGAAGGTTATGACACTCAGTAACCAAACAGAGTCACTGTTGTATTAGGGATCTACCTGAAGAAGGTTATGACACTATAGGTAGATTAGTATAAGCTAAGTAACCAGAAGGATGTTCTCACCTCAGTAACCAAACAGAGTCACTGAGGTGGAACATACGAAGAAGCAAGTTCAAAAGTGGTACAACATGATTACATAAGCGTGGCAGTGCTGTGCAATTGCACATATTCCAACAATGAGTTGGTTGTAGGCATTGGGGGATGCGTCAGACATCGAGGAACCACTTGGCGATATCTGGAGGGAGGGAAGGGGAGGGAGTGAGGTGAAGCGACTCGTTGGGGAGGATGCCGCGGGAAATGGGGTCAGCTAGGTTGAGGACTGAGGTGACATAAATGAGGGTGATAGAGAGGTTATGCTGAGAAAGCACAACGTCGGAACGTCTGATGCATATGTTGACCATGTGGTTGCGGCTGCACCCTTTACGAAAGGCCTGGATGGCACCTTTGTTGTCGCTTCGAATGAGGATATCCGAGTCCCGGATATTGAAGGATGCGACAAGTTGAATTGCAAGTTTGATGGCGATGGCTTCAAGCCAGCCGATATCTCGACCTTCACCAGGTGAGCCGTGCCAAGAATCACATGTACGCCAGAAGGCCCAATGGGATTGCCATAGAAGACCTATACCATGACCGGATGAGGCATCTACCCAAATGTCATAGTCGTGAGTGGGAGGTTTGGGCAATAGAGATCGAGGAATGTGTTGGTGTTGCAAGGTAGAGAGCCACCATTTAAGGTCTGAAACAAGAGAATGGGGCATGTAGCGGCATGCGTGTTCGGAAGGAAAGGAGGCAAGCCAATTGTAGATATTTGCAAGATACAATTGACCATAAGTGAATACGAAGGTGCAGTGATGCAGGTATCCGGCGACGCTCTCGCCTTCGTCCTTGGGAACTGGTTGGTGCTCATAAGTAGAGAGAAAGAGCGAGAGTCGCATGATGTATTTGCGACGTTTAGAGGTGGTGAGAGTGACAGAGCGTGCTGGAATATTCCACTGGAATCCTAAGTATTCAACCGTGTCCCTAAAGGCTTGGCCCTTCTCGCGATGCCACGGTATGCCCAAAGGCGCGATGATGTCCTTGATGCTGACATAATCATAGTCGTAATGGTAAGTTTTTTCATTTGATGTGCCGAGAAAGGCACCATTAGGAGAAGGGAAGCGGAATGGGGAGATGTCGTCAACCCATTTCTTAACTGGTGATATTCCAAGTGATTCCCAGATGTGGAGTACAGCGCCTGCAATTTCTCCTTGTAGGCCTGCCACAGATGCAATGCCAAAAGGGACATTATGGTCAAGATAAAAATTGTCATCGAAAAAAATGACTATATATCTTTTGTGATCCGGTGTACAAGGAACAGTGCGGTATGCCGCTTCTATGTCAAGGGAGGCTGCTTGAGCACCAGGTGGAGCATGGCAAATCTGCCAGTCCCAACATACAGTAAGCAAAAATGATGAGAAAGAGAGTGATAGAGCGCAAAAGGGCGTGTCTTCCAGCCAACCTCATGAGGGAAAGGATGTTCCCTCCTGAGATGACGAAGGCATCAACCGTGCTCATCGTAAGTAGGAACACATACAATGTCAGCATATTGCTCTGCAGTACCCTATTCTGTGGGGTAGTCATCTGCATCAATCTCGTTGTTGACTGAATAACCCATCATGCCTCGGTATGATAAGTGACGGCAGATGTGAAATTTGTCTAGGGCACCATCTATGCCTTTCTTAACTGCGACTTGCAGAGGCAAGGAATGAAAAGGACCAATCTTGCTTTCAAGTTCATTTGATGAGAAGGGACCAGAGAAACGACCGACGTCAAGTTCTCCTTGGATGTACTTGGCAATAATAGAGTGATATTGATACGCCCTGGGTAAATTATCAGGAGTATAAGTACGAATGATGGGAGTGAACTTCCCCAGGGCGAAACCATGACAGAGCTTGAAAGAAAGTTCTGGAAATTTGTGCAAACCATGAGCATCTCGAAGAAACATGTCAAAAGCATTGGGACAGTACGGAGTAACAATTCGTGCGAAGTCGGCATCAAGATCATATGGAGACGACACAAGTGTGAGGTTGTCAAAAAATACATGTGTGAAAATGTCCATGGACGGTGCAGCGGGAGCAAGATACAGTGCAAAGGATGGAGTAGTATTAGCACATGGTGAAGGTAATTCAGATACAGAGGCAAGACAAGGCGCCGTGAGCGGCGTCACCACAGAATGAGCATGCATGATGAGTGGAGGCATGAGATTGCTTGCACTGCCTGTGAGGGCTATTGAGGTTGAAGGTGATGCAAAGGGGAGAGCCATTAGAGCGCCGGACGAGTTGTCCACTGACTGCCTTAGCAAACGTTTGTTTTCCTTTCGCCATAATCTCTTCCTTGCATTCCGAGAAATGATGTCCGGTGCGCTGACAGATGATGCACATGGGGTCAGACTTGGGTTTGGAATCAAAGAGGGCGGGATTGTCCCTGGAGGACGTGGGATCATGAATGTCACGACATTTGGAGTTAGAGCTCTTACAAGAGGAGTCGTATGGTTCGTAGCGATGAGAAGGAGAGATGCGATCATCGCGCAGGGAGGACGAGTGTTGGTCAGCTGTGATCTTGGCCACCTGGAGAGAGATGAGAAGGGAGAAGACAAAAGGAGAGGAAGGGCTAACCTGCAGCTGCAGATGCCATTTTAGTTCGTCATGACGGAAAAGCAAAGCCGCATAGCGCAAGCGGAGCTCCATGTCAAAGGCAAGGATGGCCTTGAAATTGGTGCGGACATACTGGTCTGAGGAAAGGTTGGTGAAGTGCCAGAGCCAGCGTTCATAGACAAGAGAGGTAGAGACGTCCTTGAGCCAGCGTTCATAGACAAGAGAGGTAGAGACGTCCTTGAGCCAGAGGAGATACCTCTTCCAAGCCTCATTCCAAGAAAAGACATCGAGAGAATCTTCTGCTGGGAAGGTGGAAAGATCAATGAGGTGATATGTCATGCCTGTGATAGACGACTTGACTTTTTTGATTGTGTGACCCTCGCGATGAAGACGCTTGGTGGATTCATCAGTGAAGAGAATGAGCGGGAGGTACTGCTTGGCGTCGGCCAAGTCTGTGATGGTTGAATGAATCCCAAGACCAAAGGTACTATTGAGAGGAACAGAGGAGAGAACTTCGGAGTCGCCCGAATAATAAATTTTGGGAGTATTGGTGATGGGAGTGGAGGGAAGAGAAGTCTCTGTCGTGTTGAAGGCACTAAAGGCCTTCTTGGCCTGCGACTTAGAATTGGGGGACATGGTAGTGAATGCTGCCATCCATTGTTGCGCGAGGGAAGTGGTGGGGGCGGGACTAGGAGGGGAAGGAGTTGGGACAGGAAGAAGGGGTTCGTCCGAAGGGACGTTGGGTTCTCCTGCATCTCGGCAAGACTGAAGAGTGTTGTTGCGAGAAATACGTGCTGCGTTCTCGGCGTTGATCTCAGCTAAAGTACGAGGGGAAGCGGTGGCATTGCCGGACGCCGGAGTAGCGGTCGCAGACGCAGCAGAGGTGGATGGAGTGACAGTGGTCATGATAAATAAATGCTTGAAGAACAAGTGAAGAGAGGGAGAGTGAGGTGCTTGAGGGAAGAGGGCAAAGGACTCGAGGTGGGCAATCGATATCACGGACCCTTATATATCAGTCCTTATCACCGGATCGCTCGGAAAGAATCACTGACCGCATGGTCAGTGGGAATGAATCTCGAGAAGCCTGTCACGAAGGCCCACTTCTGCGGTGGTATTCGCAGGCTCATACGGTCACAGAACTTCCAACTTGTATATTATTTTTAATTGGCAAGTACCTCGCGACAACAATATTATTATCTTGAGTCGCATCCAGCATCATATCCACAATGTTTTCAGCAGCAACAAAGTAATTTCCTATGCTCTGCCAAATTGTGCACAATTCTAGGCAGAAGCCGCAACAAAGCAGAACAAGAAGCACCTCCGAACCCGAATATTCACCATTTTGATCTTTAGCGTGCATTCACTGAATTTTCCTACGTGAAAACTAGGGCAATCGATCAAACAAGTCCGTTTCGCTCATGTGAAGGTCTGTAAGCACGTACCAGAGTCACGACCGTACCGTCTTCCAGCTTCTCTTTGCGCGGCACAAGCTCATACCCGAATACTCGTGGTAACAGAATGCGCCACCCAGCCCAATATGCAACTCCAACAAACATTATCGCAATGCCAACAAGGCAGTAACTGTCATGCGAGCTCAGTGTTCAGTGGTTGTCCTCGAGGCACGTAAAGGGAGTGACGTACAGATAGTATGGGAGAGGAGGCGTGTCACCTACCCCGTTCGTAGGAGGCAAGAATGGTGCGACGATGACTGTCAGATGTTGCTTTTAACATTGCGACCGTGTCCTTAGGAGACAACACTCACGGAATACTGCTGCTGCAAAATAGAACACCACTAGAGGCCACCAGACTAGGGTAGCTCGCATCAACACTCGTTTGCATCGACAAAGAAATCCACACACCCTTGAATGGTCTGGGAATATCTGGCCTCTTCCAACGCATCCAAAAAAGACCCTGTACAAATCTTGACAGACGTGATCTAAAGCGATAAGGAAGAGACGAACGACGACAATAAAGAAGTTGATAATCTGAGTAGGATATCCTTCGACATCTAGAATAAAGGGATACACAACGTGGATCGGTGGTGCGAGAATGACGATAATCTACATGCGCAGTTCGCTTAGTTATGCTCCATAGATTGCTAGGCAGGCACCTACCGATGGTATCAAATGGATGATGAGACCAGGTAAAGGCGACTTTCCCGTTGGCCAATTGGATGCCCAGAACTTGTTTCCGAATGGGAGAGGAATACCCTCTTTAGCAAGCTCTGCCAAAATGAAACCGTGTCATAATCAGCTCTAAAAGTGGGCACATGAGTTCTTGCCTTGATTAACACGGGAGGCAGAAAATGTCTAGGGATGTTAAAGCGCACAAATGCTAGCAACAAGCTTCAAAACATACAACAGTGATGACATTCTAGAGAACCGTCAACATCGGCTATCAAATATGAAACATGTCAACACTCACTCCCAGTGCACGTCATCAAATTCAACCATCAACAAGCTTAGCAACACGTTGATGCACAGCATTGGAGATGAGAAAAAACGCACAACCTACCTGAGAGCAACAAAGACACTCAACGCACGCTCGGCAGTCCTTCCAAATACATTTTTGAAAAACAAAGCGGCCACAGTCACTCCAGAAGACTCAATCTGGGCCTATCAACACATCAATCACGGCAAAATTCAGACGATGCATGGAGAATGGTCATTGGTCGACACACCTTGGTCGTCGCGCTGAAATACGCAATATTAGCAAGGAGATAGAGGCCAGCACAGATACCCAGTCCAAGGGGACCTGCAATCTTGAGCGTCCGCACTGGATTTCGAACATTATTGAGCACGTAATTGGCGTTTGACCAACCATAATATGCGTTCAAGACCTTGAAGGTCGCTGTCGCATACTGTCCATCGGCATTGACACACGATCTCATCATCAACGGAAAATACTTACATCACCACCGCTGTGGGAACTACCCGCAAACGCATTGCGGAAGTTGGCTTGTGGATCGACGATGTGTGTTTTCCCCGATAACACCGCCCAGCCTGTTATGACGATAAAAACAAGAATAAAGATCTTGAAGATTGACAACAACTGAGAAACCGGAGTCATTAGACACCATGCAGGTCTGAAAACATGGGTATATGCGCACGTTCATGACGTATACGCCCACACGCGGGGTGAATCCGTGGAGAAAGGTCACAAAAAATATCACTAGATAGAACGTTTTACCCTTGTGCATGTGAGACGGGAGCTGGTCAAGATATACCTCCCAGAGCAATGCCGCGTTCGGACCAGACTGTCGCGACTTTTCCCGCAGCGACCAGAATGCTATAACAGTGTCATAAGAATCCCAATGCAGAAAGTTCGACAGAGTCACTTACTTGCTCGCAAAGACCTACCGCGCGAGGTCAATGTCAGACGCATACATACTCGATCCACTCACGATGCACCCGCTCGCAGTAAATCCAAGCAAGATCGCATTTGCGGCAAAGATAACCGTAGCCAGGTATTTCGGCTTCTGATAGACCGCCTCCAGGTATACCTTTTCGCCACCACTACGGGGAAACATGGTTCCGAATTCGAGCCATATGAACAATCCACAAAATGAAAGAACGAATCCGAGCACCCAGAGCATAAGGGAGGCCCCAATGGAGCCGACGCCGCTCAGGATGGAAGAGGGCGTTGAGAATATACCGGTACCGATGATGCGTCCGACGATGAGAAGCGTGCACGAGGTGACACCCAGATGACGGCCAAGTCCACCAGCCGTATCTGGCACGGATGAAAAATCGAACAAGGAGAAAAACCGAAAAAGCCAGAACCGACGTACCTTCCTCAAACGAAAGACCACCTGGCCCATTTTTTGAGTCGGCAGACGGTTGCTTTTCATCGACATTGTTAAAACTATCCGCGGCGTTCCCCGTCTTCCGGAAACGCGTCCGAAGGTTCTCAGACATGATGATGGTCAGCGGGGACAGCTTCTTCTGCTCGCAAATCAGGAGGGCGGGCTTACAGCTAGCTGCAAAACGATAGGCCATTTCTAGCTTAGGATTTTTGTTTATACACAAACAACATAAAGTTTAAAACGTCCGAGATGCTGTCATGGCTCCAAGTTAACGTCGGCAACACAGGCCACTGGTATAGTAGCGTCATGGTCCAGTAGCGCGTGGCACGAAGTTCACCATGTGTTTGCTTTCTGACCACAAAGATACCCAACTACGTTGGAACTCATAAGTTCACCGTCAGGACTCAGAGTTTGCTTTGTTGTCACTCATCACCCTGAGCTTAGAGCCCCGACACTGATAGTTTATTTTCCTGGACCTTGGTAGGTTCCTGAATCATAGTAGGTGGTTTCTGCTCTATGGCTATGTGACTAACCTGTTCAAAAATGGATGTTGCACTTCTGTTAGACTCAGGAAAGAACATACCTGCTTCCATGAGAATCCCCTGTGATTCATGGTCCATGCAATAGTAGTCTCGTTGACAAGGATAACATGTGCGCTTTGTGTAGCTCGGAAAGATGCATGTCTGGTGTGCGTTCTATGCAGCCCTTGAGAAACTGAACATATGATGTCAATACAGGAAGTGGACATGAAATTGAACATACAGCAATGTTGAGAGCATCGAGCTTTCGTGGTCTCCCTTTCTGGGCGGCAACCTTTTTGATAGTGCCTGTAGCCTTCCATAGTGTCAATGTGCGTCGTACGGCTCGGCTGTTGATGCCTGTGACATGGGCGATATCACTTGACTTCATACAAGTAGAGCATCCGTACGATCTGCTCCTTGATAGCTTTTGGGGATGTGTCGGTGAGCCATAGGAAGTCACGCCGTTGTGCAACCGCACCGGCGTGCGGATCAACTTTACGGGACGGAGTAACTCAAACAGGCTTAGTTTTATTTGTGAGCGGCTGTGTATAAACAAAAATCCTAAGCTGAGCACGGACAGAAATGGTCTATCATTTTGCAGCTAGCTGTAAGGAGCAGCCGACCTTGAGCCGAGTGTAGACAGATCCATAAAGCTCCACAAGCGACGTTAAAGATTGGGCTATGTAGACGAGTGCAAAATGTCGCCACGATCAGATAAGATACATACTCGGAAGGACCAGGGTTGGAGTTACGGACTGAGCTCAACTGATATGAATTGGAGTGACTCGTAGTGTGATCCGACTACCGGCGGTACCCGCCAACGGGTCAGCTAGCAACCCATTCGCAGCAAGATCTACAGAGTCAAACGTATAATTATGATGTCTAAGCACTGGGAAAGATTCATTTGATGTGCATAAAGTCCTAATCCACGACATCCAAAGCCGTGCCATTTGCCCATTCACCGAATAGCAAACTAATACTTTCCCCATTGTGTGTTCTGCGGATGCTCTCTGCAATCGTAGAGGTGATATCAATTGCAGTAATCTTGGGACACTCTTTTTTATGTTGTCTTTGGGGTATCGTATTGGTAACCTACCTCTCCTCAATGCATTGAACGCGTGACACGGGAAAGAAGACACGCACCACTATATGCTCTAATGGAAGGTTTTGTAGGCTTTCCATGTCCGCTTCCGCGAACAAACCTAAACGATCTTCGACCCAGGGACGCAACTCCCAAAATGGCAGGCACTCACCATGAGATATTAGTGCGTGAATAGTCTTCGCACCCTTCTCGTTCAAGGTCCGCACTGCCAGCTCCAACGTGTGCCCGGTATCAATCATATCGTCAACCAAAATAGCAACCTATCAGCCCCAGCCTTGTCAACCATCAGGTGAACCTGAAACATAGAAAGGATGGCACCTTATCTCGTACATCACCCACCAGCAACTCCATTCGCTCAGGGGCATTCTTGGACTTGCCATCGCGCTTTTTATGAATCAAGGCAAACTCGACGCCGAGTTTGTCTGCAATCGTCGTCACCCTATGTAATTAAGTAAATACATTACAGCGACTGCTCCCTTTTGGACACCACCACGCACCGTTTTGCGCCACCGGCATCTGGGCTCACGATGATGCTGTCTTTCCACCCTTCGATGCGCGTCTTGATGTATGAAATCATCAAAGGCTCCGAAAAAAGGTTGTCCACGGGTATGTCGAAGAAGCCCTGGATCTGGCTCGCATGCAAATCCATCGTGATGACATGGTCACACCCCGCGACGGCCAACATATTGGCCACGAGCTTTGCCGTAATCGGTGCGCGCGACTCGTCCTTCTTGTCCATACGTGCATAGGGGAAACAGGGAATAACTGCAGTGATGCGACGCGCCGATGCAGTCTTGCAGGCAGAGATGAGTATGAGGAGTTCCATCAGGTTGTCGTTGACATCGCTGCACCCGGACTGGATGATGAATACGTCTTCTTCGCGGACAGACTCAGCTATTTTGACATTTATTTCACCATTTGAGAACTGCTGTGGCGTGCATGGAGTGAGGGATACTCCAAGCCTGTGGGATGAGAGTTAGCAGTCCGTGGACTGCATGGCACCACTACGGAAAGGTGCAGCTCACCGCTCGGCCACGGACTGGGCGAGCTCTGGGTGACTGTTGCCTGGTCGCTGGTCAGTTGTGAATCAAAAGCGACGGAATGCGACTTGCCCGCGAGTAGTCTAATGGAATTTCCGTGGTACATGCTCTGTGGAACCGAAAAGAAAAGATCTAATAAATCGCATCCTATTTCGCGACACAACAACGTCAAACATAGTAACACAGCCACTACTGCCAGCTTCGAATCGTGATGTTTTCGACCACATATTCTGTATCCGCGTAGCCTAATAGATGCGGAATCCGTGCACTAGGAAGCCAACTCGCAAAAAGAGAAAACGTAGTGTCTCTTTGACGTACCTGTTCAAGCCCTTGACCCGCGAAATCTGCACTGAATTGTAGTTGGCCAGTCCCCGTCCGACCTCTTTCACCTCCCACGCATCGCTCTCCTCCACTTGGGTCGTCGCATGGAAATCATCATCTATAATAGTCTGCGCATCTGATTCGAGATCATCAACTATCGACGAAGATGAGCTCGATCGCGAAAGTGACCCGATCTCGTGTTCGGAGTCTTTGGGATCTAGCGCCTTCTCCCCGGATGCACCTTCTGAAAAAATTCGCACGAGGATACGCACAGCCTGTCCCGACGCAAACGACCCACGAACGCCGAGCACACCTACTGGAAGCAGCCGTCCGCCGGACTCTCGACGCGACAGCACAGCGTAAGCACCACTGTCGATGACGACGCTCCCAGCAGGGTATAGCGTATGGCTCGTCCAGGCCTTTAAATCCCGCATCGGCGTCGCAGAGGGCTTGAATGCCGTGTGCGGCGGCCGTCGTAAGCTTAATGTCGCGTTGACATGGTCGAGGTCGACCGTCTGGAGTTTTGGCACCGGGCTCGCCGTACCCGACGATTCAGCGATGGACTGCCGAAGTAGGTTATAGTAATCGATGATATCCACGACCGTGGAGGGGTGTTTGCTCGATGTGATGACCGTCGTGACTCCAGCCCCCGTGGCGATCTCCGCCGCAATGAGCTTCGTTTCCATTCCTCCGGTTCCCAGACTAGAACCCAGCGTAGAGGTGCTGACTGTTGCATATGAGAAATCCACATATACCAAGGATGGTCAAGGTCACCTTGAGATCGGATGTCTGCGACGGACGTCACGACGTCAATTTTTTTCGCATTCGGATCCTTTCGTGGGTTCGCCGTGTACAGTCCGTCGACGTCCGTGAGAAGGAAGAGGTAATCTGCGTGGATCATTGACGACGTGATCGCAGAGAGCGTATCATTGTCACCAAATTTTATTTCCTGCATCGACCTCAGCCAGCCAGTATCAAAGGAATTGAACACCGACGCACGCTGACAGAGATGGTGTCATTTTCGTTCACGATGGGCACTACGCCCATACTCAAAAGCTCTCTGATCGTATTCACTGCATTCAAGTATCGCGTTCGCTGTCAGAAACGCGTCTCAGCCGCGAAAAGAACACACGATACGTGACGCACGCACGTCAGAAATATCACTTCGCGTAAGCAAAATCTGTGCCGTCCGCTGATCAAACTGACCAAATAGGTTATCCCAGAGTGCGATAAGCCGACCTTGACCGATAGCAGAAAGTGCCTTTGTGCTACCCGGGTGAGCAAATAGAACGCGTGGAACGCCATGAGACTGACTTGTTTCTTGGATAGACTTTTTGGACGTTGGGGAAGTCCCATCGTTCGGAGACCAACGCCGATGGCCCCAGAACTGACGAGAACGACCTTGTGACCTAGACTGCGTAGATGAACGACGGTTTCAACCACTGAGGACAAGATCGAAAGTAGTGGTTGGTGAGTTTCTTCATGAACAATGGACGACGTGCCTGTCGAAAATCTAGTTAGAAAGGATAGCGATCCGACCGAATGACCAAATCACCGAGTTTGATGACGATCGTGCTGGACAATGTGCGATGTTTGGATGGGCGCGCCGCCACGTCGTCTGGTGGGCCCTTGGTGGACTGAAGTGCTGATTTACCGTGTTGTTGAAGATCGGCCATCAGGTATATAAAAAAAATTGATTAGCTGTATTCAAGATTACTCTTGTTCGTTAGATTGTTGTTGACTCGGCGAGTTTCAACTGTGAACAAGGGATGATAGAAGAACGTGACTGCCTCGACGATGAGTCACGCCAAAGTCACAATAGATAATCGTCATTCAACGGCCCTCGGGCAACCCTGGACCCCTCCCTCCGGCTGGTTTTGCTTTCGGTGATGAGTAGGTGGACGAAAGGGGTGATTGAACCTTTGAGAGCCCTCCACTGGCCGTCTGTCGTATGTAGTGTTGCATGACCACCGTTCCTCGTGCACGCGAAATCAGCAGGTGACGAGTTCTGAGACACAGCAGCGACATCGGAAGGCAGACGCTCATACCCGTAGTACAAGAAATTAGTTAGTGAATTGAACCTTGGCTGACTCGGTTCACCAGCTAACAACGCAGAGCGACAGCGCAAACAAACTTGCAGAGTCAAAACCAAACAGATGGTACATCCCTTTAGCACATAAAATCGCTGGCATAGGAAACACATGTTCCGGTAGGCAATCGTTCCTCGTAAGAGAGAAATCGATCTTAGAAGCATCAACAATTGTGAGTTCTCTCTGTGAAACATTCCATGCACACACAGCACATACACCTGACAGCTCAGTCTCTTGGACTATATGCTGTTGCCAGTCATGTATTATTTCCTCCTTCTCTTCCCATGAACGAAAATAAGGGAAAGCATGCTTGGTTTCAATCACCGGAGAAATCTCATCCACATATTCATCGCTGACACGCGTGCGGTCGTGTGCCCTTGCGCGTTCGCGAGTTTCAGCTGGTTGTATCGATGGCCACAACACCACGTTCTGCCGTGAGCAAGAAAGCATTCGAAATAGGTATTGTCTGCTGGGGCATGAGCATGCCTGACGTACGAACAACTTGCGTAGTAAATCTGCTCGTCATTCCTTGCGTCTGGCCACGATCGCGTGATGTTCGCACAGAGTACACAAGTAAGCACGAGTCAAATACCGAAACTGCTGCAAGAAGGTGCTTACATCCTGGATCTGAACGTACATGAACCCCCCCGTTGGAAACAACTGCAGGTGTGCGATAGGCAACGTATTACTGCCCAGACACTCGAAGTCGTGGCGTAACTCAGAATACGTTACAGCATCACCCACAGCGGACGCTAAACCATGAGCCCGCTCGAACACGAGCCTCCAATCCCCTGTCGGCTTTGTCAACGTCATAGGTTCTGTTCGCGACCTAGGCCAGAACGTACCCGTATCAGACTCTGCTTCACGATACTGACACTTTTTAAACCCAAAGGTCGACCACAGGTGACAGAACGACGCAAAGGAGCTTTGAGCTAACTGCTTGCCATCCGCTTCCACGGATTTACCCACGCTTCCGAGTCACGCCGAGTCACGCCTGACCCTTCCGGTCTAAAAACCTGGACCTCTGTGTATGAAACTGAAGTTATATATTACCGGTTCGCATGGCAGTAACTGCACCAGAAATTCCAGGGTAATGAAACGATTCATGAGTATCCGAAGCAGGTCAATCATAGGGCGTGATCAGAGTAAGAAGTAGGGAGCTTTTCCGGAGCACTCGAAACAACGTCACACATACATTGGCTTGCAGCGATCCCAAACTGGAGGATCAGATCTGACCTAGGTTGCTCTTGTGCAGCCTCAGAGGACATGGCCAGCCGCGTTTCTGTCACAAATGTCCAAGCGCCCTTAGCCTATCTGAACACACCCATCGGATACCGATTAGTCCAAGCACAACCACTACCAACATGAGACAGCTCGCACCTGTCAATAATACGCCCTCCTTGTCTTCCACCCGAAACGGAGTAGCCTCCATAAACGGCTGCAACGCACGTATGGCAAGTGTGGTATGGGATCTGAATAAACAGCAGACGTTGTGCT
>JBBPNZ010000258.1:0-26005 GCA_038091195.1 Phylloporus rhodoxanthus | reverse complement strand
CCTGCACGAGTCAGCTTTATACCTGTGCTACATCTGTTGACCGGGTTTTTGGTGGCTTAGCAAGATGGTCAACCGTGGTTGTTCCTGCGGCTTGGTCGTCTCAAGCGTCATTGGCCTGCGATGCTTTTTATTATTTTCTCAAGCACTCCAAGGTCTCCGAGACACTCAATTGATAATCCGTCCCCGGAACACGGAATACAGTGACTAAATAAGAAACGCGCTTCGTTGTTCTCTCTGAAGACAGCCTAGTGCTCTATCATTACTTTGATTTAGTTTACTCAATATTTGTATCAGCTTGTCGAACTGAACTTGTCCTCAGAATTCAAACGTTCGATGTACAGTCCAGAGTACGTCCAGATATGTTGCCCTCAGCCTTTGCCTTAAACCTGAAATCGCTCGAGACTCATGTCTTTCCACGCCCCTGGCGTTCAATCTCGTCTGTGTCATGGTTTCTTTTCGCGACTCTGAAAAACTATCCCAGCATTCCCTTTTGGTTGCTCATTTTCCCTGAACACCATAGTCACATTTCTAGCTGGAACCTGGACGGTTAGGGCCCTCTAGGAAGGAATCGACGAAACTTAGAACCGACACGATTACTTGAGAAAGGATCGTGTCACTGAACCGCAATAACATCTTAATTTTCGTTTGGTTATTCATTTGGTTATTTCATTTGAATGTTCTGTTGAGTGCTGGATAAGATTCAGTCGCTCGCATGGTGGGTGCTCAAAATAATTGCCGTACGACAACTTCGAGGTTCTCAGAGTGGCAGCATCACATCGACATCGCGAAACGTGTGCAACCGCCGCTGGCTAGTCTGGTGACCAGACCCGTCTATGAGGCTTGTGGTAAGCGGAGGGGCAAACAGTCGATAGTTTGCCTCTCAACGCAGCAACTTCATAGACGTCTGGTCACCAGACTAGCCGCTAGCAATAAAGCTGTCCTCTGCGGTGAAACTTGATCCCTGCAGTCGCGCGCATTCTGACGAATACAAAGGTCGAGCCTATGTGTGGGCAGCTAAGTACTACCATCCACTCCTCTACTAGATGAAATACAATTATCCAGAGAGTGTCTTGATGCACCTCGCGGAAAAACGATTAATAGGCTCCCGGGGGTCTTTCGACCATCGAAGTTGAAGTCCAATTCAATCAGTCTAACATTGAACGCCAGACTTTTGCGTGACCTCGTGTTGACTTAGCTTATCAGCATCTTCAATCTTTATCATCGATTACCACCTTTCACCCACCCTACAACCTGCCGTCAGGCCTCTGTCTGTACAGCGCATCGTTGTCAACGCAGACACACCGTGATCTCCCTACTTCAGTTTCTTTCTCACACCAAGCATCCTCCAGCATCTCGCCTACGTGAGTGCGCACTAGCGCCTTCCGTCCTCCCTCGATCTAATTGTTTCCTGTCACGTTTCTCGCCCTACCGTAGGATTCGGCACTAGCCTCCACAAACCAGACTGTTGGGATCTTTGTCGACCCGTCACAACTGCTCGGATCCTCCTCGCCCGAATATTTCCTGTGTTTTAGCCGTCTATTTCTGTTCCTGTGCCCAGCGTCTTTCTGCCTGTCTTCTATCTTCGGAGCTCCCTTTACCTGTGCCAGTCTCGTATTTTCCTCTCTGTTCTGTTCTGTTGTGTTGTGTTCTGCACATTCCCCTACCCTTCGGTTATCATCCGAATATTTTCCCTCGCGCTCCCGCCACCTGCTCTTACCCACCGCATTACCCACCTCTTCACATCTCCTGTCTGTCTCGTGCGTCTGCCACTCCATCCGGTGTCAAGTCCAAGCTCCCACCTTACCTGTCTGCATACGCCAACTCCCACTCATCGCTCTCCATCTTGTGCCTTTTCTTTGCACTTTCGTGGTTTGCACTATTTTCCGTGAGTTATATTAATTTTTCGTAGCATTGATCCCTTATCTGCCCTTTGTCTTTCTATGTCACTCCAATTTCAGTTGTCTTTCAATCACCCAGTTCATTGGCCCTTCCCTTCTCTTCCATCGCTCTCCAATCCTGTGCCTCCTCAGGTCTATGGTTCTTTTGCCTGTGAGTTACACATATATTACTATGGTGTTGATTTCTTATTCCCATCCAGCACTAGTCAAGTCTGATTGCTGTTCTTTCCCTATTCCCTCTGTCCATCATATATCCAAGCCTGTTGCCAATTCATTGATCTTTTCCCAACTATTTTTGCTATCTGCATCACTGCCCTGCCCTGCCCTGCCCTGCACCACTATCTTTGCTATCTGTGTCTCAACATCCACCCCATTCCCAATCATCCCACCTTGCCTTGATTGCCCAGTGCCTTCATTATCTTGTCTTGTGGTATTTACTGCCCTTGCCTGATTGAAAGCTCTTTTCAGCCCTCACTCTCTTTCTGTTTCAGTCTTGTTACCATTGCCTACTCACATGCCAACACTTCAATCTCTTGTCTCAATTTTGCCTTCAGTTGTGTATAGCATCCTTGCTGGTATCACATTACCAACATCCAGTTTATTGCTGTTTGCATAAACCTCTTTGCAATTCCTGTCCTATTAGTATCTTATCCACATTCTTCACCCATCTTCTCAATTCTGTCCTGTGCTCATTACCCAGGCTTCATTGTTCCTTTCTTCAAAACTTGCAGCTGAAATACTCATCCAATGAACCAGAAGAACCCTGACAATGTTGCTGTCCAGATCACAGGCATGTTTCCACTGACTAGCAGGTATAGTCATACTCACTCACTTCTTTCACATAGTTGGTCAATTGGTGCTCTCATCCCCACTTTCCCAACAGGACATCTGTGTCACTGTTTGTGTTGATATTATATCTAAAATAACATGTCCTGGAAACATATCAGAGGATGGCCTAACTGTAACATGGAACCATCCCTTCCTCTTGTAAGTGTTATGCTTTTTCCTTCCTATCCTCCTTCGTTTCCTCTTGGGCGGTTTACTGGCAACGTTCTTTGCCTTGTTCTGGTACTTTGTACAATGACTCATCCGCTTCTCATTTCTATCTGATCCAACTCAGATATCCTTGACTCATACTCGCTTACGTTTCCTGTGCTCGATCCAACTCGGACACCTTTCCTTGACGATACTTCTCCGCAGTCCAACCTGTACTCCTTTCTGATTGTCACATTCCGCAGCCTGATCTTGTCTACATTACCATTGACACAGGTCCTTCCCCTTCACTTTCTCTTTCGGGGAAGTATCTCTTCCCTCTTTTGTTTCTCCTTGGTCCATGCTCGTATCTTACCAGTATAAGTACTCGCTCGCACCACATGTATTCCCTAGTCTTGAACTGCGCAATACTAGCATACTGTCAAGTCCCATCCTTGCGACTCTAAGTCGAAACCTTTAGTCCTCGTCTCATACAAGGAAATCCCTTGTCTGATCCTTCGTCACTCTGTCCTCGTCTTCGCTCAAGGAAACCCCTTGACCAAGCTCTTGTCCTCCTTCATCCCTTGCCGTCTCTTGAGTTGGTCTCTTCGTGAGTATCACTCGAGTAGCAAGTTAGGAGCATCATCCTTTGTGTATGCTACACGTAACAAAAGTTCAAGACTAACCTTGGTCCCACCTTCTATGGTGTAGGACCCACCAGTTACCACCACGAGTCGATCATCCAGATTTGGACTCCGCCCAGAACCCCTCAACGCTGATAGCGACATTGAAATCGACACCCCCAAAGAACAACCATCCCAGCAGCTTGTCCGAAGCCACCGACACCACAGACTAACGCCCACGTATCCTAGCATTACTCAGAGAACTACTATACAAGTTCATCCCTCGACACCACCACCAATGACCCCACAGCCCACGACTACTGCCCCAGCACAGCCTACTGTTCCCATGTCCTCCCACACCTCTGAACTCAAAGCGGCTCTCCCCGCTGACTTCTCTGGAGAACCTACCGACGCCTCCAGATGGATCAAGGCCATGAAGGCCTACTTTGCCCTCAATGACACACTGTACCAAACTGACAACGACAAAATCATGACCACCCTTAACAAGATGTCTAAGGGAAGAGGCGCCTCCTTTGCGGAGATGTGGTACGACAAAATGGCCGATACCACCATTACCACAGGAAAAACTTTCAAGGAGTTTGCCGACAACTTTGAATCTACGTTCTATCCCTTCGACACCAAGGCCACTGCCCGTCTCGAACTCTCAAAACTTATCCAGAAATCATCCTGTCTTTCGAACGGAACCATCAACGATGGTTTCCAACAATACATCACTGATTTCCAGAACCTCTCATGCAAGGCTGGAATCACCGACGACATCACCCTCATCGACCAGTTCTCCCTCGGCCTTGACCAACGAATCATGACCATGATCCTCTCCATGGCTGCCATTCCCACCACCATCGCCAAATGGATTGACCAAGCAAAGGTCTTCCATGCGTAGAAGATGCGCATCCTTGCTCTTCGAGGAGGATGAACTCCTCTAGCCTTTACCCCTCGCCCCACCAGAGACCCCAATGCCATGGACGTTGACGTTATCTCCGTCGCTAAGCTGACTCCCACCGAACGCGCCAAATGCATTCGCGAAAACCATTGTTTCCGCTGTCGCCTCCCCGGACATTCTGCACAGAACTGCCGGAAATTCCCAAGTACCTCTTCCACCCCTCGCCATCAGAACAACCCCTCGCGCAACTCCCAGAATGTACACGCCACCAAAACCTCCCCTTCTGAACCAGTAGCCACCATCTCTACTGCCACCCCTTTGAACGTATACGTCAACTCCTTGAAGACATCTGGCAAGGGAGAGAAAGAGATCCTCTCTGTCCTCAAGATATGTTATGAAAAACCTCCCGAAGAACCCTGCTCTGTTCCTCCAGAACGTATCCAAGCCGCTAAGGATTTTTAAGAAGGGAAGCCGCCTCGATGTCTCCTTCCCTTATTATCGATAATGTACTTGTAGCACGAAACAATAATAGAACTATGCGTCTCCCTGTCCAGCTACTTGGCAAGACAAAAACCGTCGACACCAACGCCCTCATTGACTCTGGAGCAACTGGAAACTTCCTCGACCCAAGACTTCTACCTCTTGGTGACTTCAAGCTATCTCGTCTCGTCCAACCTCTCATCGCTTATAACGTTGATGGAACTACCAATATGAAAGGATCTATCCTTTGGAAAGCTACTATCAACATCTTTGCCTCTGACTTCACTGACATGGTCTCCTTTTTGATACTTCGTCTTCGTCACCCCCACGTCATACTTGGTTTACCCTGGCTCCAGAAATGGAACCCAATCATCGACTGGAAGAACTTCACCCTCGACTTCGACTCCCCTCCTCAGTCAACGGACACTCTCGCATACGGAATTACACCCCTCCTTGACCCAGATCTAGACATTGCAACCGCCCTTGCTTCTCGATATCCTCTTGGGGTTGAGAGACCTCTCCATGAGTGTCCTCCCTCAATAGGATCTTACGAAGAAAGTATCGCCAAGATCACCATCTCCACACAAATTGCCCTGACTGAGAAGCCTAAGGAAATCCCAATCCCCGAATTCTGCTCTGACTTTGCTGATGTCTTCGCCAAATCCACACACAGCCAACTACCTCCACACCGCTCGTTTGACCATACCATTGACCTCAAAGACACTTTCGTCCCAAAGATTGCCAAGGTTTATCCGCTCAATCCTGCTGAAAAGGAGACATGCCATGCATTCATTGAAGAACATTTAAAAACCGGCCACATCGTCCCTTCCAAATCCCCACAAGCCGCACCTTTCTTCTTCGTCCCAAAGAAAGATGGATCTCTTCGCCCCTGCTAGGATTATCGATATCTCAATAGTCATACCATCCGCAATGCCTACCCTTTACCTCTCATCACGGAACTCATCGACAACATGAAAGACGCTAACTTCTTCACCAAGTTCAACATTCGATGGGGATACAACAACATTCATATCCGAGAAGAAGATCAATGGAAGGCCGCCTTCATCACCCCTCTCGGACTCTTCGAACCCACAGTCATGTTCTTTGGCTTCTGCAATACACCCGCCACCTTCCAAGCCTTCATGAACCACATCTTCGCCGATATGATCCTCGAACGATGGCTGAAAATCTACATGGACGACCTCGGCATTCACACCCACGGAACCATTCAGCTTCACCATGAACGCACCCGTCATGTCCTCCTCCGCCTTCATGAACATGGCCTCTCCCTCAAGATATCCAAATGTTCCTTCGATACCTCCACCATGGAATACCTTGGCATGATCATCGGTCAAGGACTTGTCTGCATGGACCCCAAGAAACTCTCTGCCATTGCCAATTGGAAACCACCCACGTCTGTCAAGGGAGTACGCTCCTTCCTCAGCTTCGTGAACTTTTATCGCAAGTTCATCCCCAACTACTCTGACGTCGTTGCCCCACTCACCTTCCTCACTCGTAAGAACGAGTCCTGGACCTGGTCCCCCCTACAACAACGATCCTTCGACCATCTTAAGAAGATCTTCTGCTCTGCTCCAGTCCTCGCCATCCCCGATGTCTCTAAGCCCTTCTTCGTCATGACCGACGCCCCCCTCCTCGCCTCTGGCGCGGTCCTCATGCAACACAATACCAATCATGACCTACGACCCGTCGCCTACTTCTCCAAAACATTCTCCCCTGCTGAACGCAACTATGACATCTATGATCGAGAACTTCTCGCAGTCATCCTGGCCCTTGATGAGTGGAAACAATACCTACGCGGTACCGCTCTTCCTGTCACCATTATCACCGACCATAAAAACCTCTCGTATATCAAAGACCCCCGCAAACTTTCTCGTCGACAAGCCCGCTGGTCACTTTTTTTATAGGACTTTGACCTCGTCTGGCAAGTCACTCCAGGTACTTGCATGGGTCCCACCGACGCCCTCTCTCGTCGTGATTCTATCGACACCTCCTCGGACAACGCCGACGCCTCCATCATCCCTGACCCCATCGTCGTCAATGCCCTCGACACCGCCCTCGCCCACCATATCCAGTCCTCCACTTCATCCGACCCCTTTGTCATCAAGGCCCTCGCTGCCCTAGACGACGGATCTCCTCTGTTCACTCGTACCTCCCTTGCTGACTGGCACTTCGACAATGGCCACCTATACTTCAAAGGCCACATGTATGTCCCTCCACCCACCCGATCTGCACTCCTACATTCCATCCACTCTTCTCCTCTCTCTGGCCACATGGGCACCTACCGCACCAAAGCCCTTTTAGAACATGATTTCTGGTGGCCTGGCCTGTCCACCTTTGTCAAACACTTCGTCAGCGGATGTGCCATTTGTCAGCAAAACAAAGTCAATACTCATCCCACTGTTCCACCCCTTTCCCCCATAATCTCTTCTGTGACGCTGCCATTCAAGCAACTATCCTGCGATCTCATAACGGATCTTCCTCTGTCCGACGGCCATGATTCTATTTTGGTCATAGTCAACCATGGCCTTACTAAGGGGGTAATTCTCATCTCTTGTTCAAAATCCATTGACGCAGCTGGAATCGCTTCTCTCTTCTTTAATCATGTTTTCAAACGCTTCGGTCTCCATGACTCCCTCATCTCTGACACAGGACCACAATTTGCTTCCGCCTTCGCCAGAGAACTCGCTTGCCTCTTGAAGTATGATGTCCGCCTCTACACCGCCTATCACCCTCAATCTGACAGACAAACTGAACGAACCAATCAAGAACTAGAGACCTATCTCCGCATATTTTGTGCCAACAATCCTCACTCTTGGGCGCAATCACTATCCGCAGCAGAATTCCATCACAACTCTGCCCCGCACAGCTCAACAAGACGTTCCCCCTTTTCATTACTCTATGGCTATGAACCCCGCTCCTACCCCGCACTCGGAAAAACCTTCCTCCCCGCCCTTGAACATCGACTCTCCAACCTCGACGACGCTCGTAAAGAAGCCCTCGCCACTCATGAATCTGCCAGAAAGATCATGACCACTCGCTCGACTCACCGCTTTTCCCCCTGGAAAGTTGGAGACAAGGTATGGCTCGAAGCAACCCATCTCCGCCTTAAGTACCCATCAAAGAAACTCGCGCCCAAATGTCACGGCCCCTTTGAAATCGTCCAGGTACTATCTCCACTCACGTACAAGCTCCGCCTTCCCCCCACCTGGAAAATACACAACGTCTTCCATGCCTCCCTCCTATCATCTTTCCACAGCACTGAACCTTACGGACCCTCCTTTCCTGCGCCACCCCCTGACGTCATTGATGATGAAGAAGAGTACGAGGTAGAGGCTATCCTCTCCCACAAAGGCCCCATCAGTCGATGGAAGTACCTGACCGCATGGAAAGGGTACTCTGCCTCTGAGAACATATGGGAACCCGAGTCCAATCTCCGCCATTGCGCCTCCATCCTCTCACAATATAAACACCTCCACCAACTCTAACCACCCCAATCCCTTCGATCACCATGTCTATTCCCACTCTTCCTCAGACCGCCATTCGCCACCACCCCGAGTACTTCGACGACAATTACCAGGCGATTATTTCCTTCCTTCAAGACCCTACCCTTTCCTTGATCTTGTCTCGCCTCATAGACTCTGATTCTCTTATCGCCACTCTTCACACCGCTTTTCTGCAAAATTCGACTCTCTTCCTCCACCTCCCGGTCATGGAACAAGCCATTAGAGAACAAGCTTCACTTCCCCATGTCCCCATGATTCTTCGACACGCCCTGACCACCCAACAGGCAGCTCTCCTACGTGCGTTTAAAGAAGCTAGCATTGATGACGTCTTGATCTGTACTGAACATCATTTCCGCACCCATCCGCCCTCTCCCGCACCTTTGCCTATCCGCCCTTACATCACTGCCCCTGCCCCTGCCCAGACCGCGCTTAATCCTGTCATCCTCCTCCAAGTTCCTCACCGCATCCCTGTTTCAGCTGAAAGGTCTATGATCACTGTTCCCCCTCCGGTCCACGCCTCACCCACATCCTCGACCCTCACCGAGTCCAACTCCTATGAAACCGTAACCTATTACTCTCCCACTCCCACCCCCACATTCACTCGTGTCACTACCAACTGGCAAGGTCAACCAATTCGTCGTACCTCTGTCCCCTCCGCATTCCAATCCCCCACTTTGGACAATGAAGACGCTCTTGTGGAATCCATCATTCATGGTCCCCTTTCCACTCCCCCTCCCGAACGACGTCTCTCCCCAAACACGTTCCATGGCATCTCCCCCGGGATGGTCCAACAAGAACTCGCCTCTTGTGACAATCCCACCTGCACTCATTCCCGCCCCGCCTCTCCTCCTCTTCGGGACCCCTCCCAAGCCAGTTACTGGTACCCCGTCAATGAAGAACTCGCCAAAGAACTTCGTACCCACCTCGACTTCAATGAAGTTTTCGAAGAACCCTGTGTCATCGTCGACCCTCGTGATGCTGAGCTTGCAGGAAACACCGTTCACAGCGGATGGTCCAACAGTGACTGACAATCAAAGCAGCGACGTAGGCAAAGACCTGGAGGTCTTTGGAGTAAACAGGGGGTAATGTTATGCTTTTTCCTTCCTATCCTCCTTCGTTTCCTCTTGGGCGGTTTACTGGCAACGTTCTTCGCCTTGTTCTGGTACTTTGTACAATGACTCATCCGCTTCTCGTTTCTATCCGATCCAACTCGGATATCCTTGACTCATACTTGCTTACGTTTCCTGTGCTCGATCCAACTCGGACACCTTTCCTTGACGATACTTCTCCACAGTCCAACCTGTACTCCTTTCTGATCATCACATTCCGCAGCCTGATCTTGTCTACGTTACCATTGACACAGGTCCTTCCCCTTCACTTTCTCTTTCGGGGAAGTATCTCTTCCCTCTTTTGTTTCTCCTTGGTCCGTGCTCGTATCTTACCAGTATAAGTACTCGCTCGCACCACATGTATTCCCTAGTCTTGAACTGCGCAATACTAGCGTACTGTCAAGTCCCATCCTTGCGACTCTAAGTCGAAACCTTTAGTCCTCATCTCATACAAGGAAATCCCTTGTCTGATCCTTCATCACTCTGTCCTCATCTTCGCTCAAGGAAACCCCTTGACCAAGCTCTCGTCCTCCTTCGTCCCTTGCCATCTCTTGAGTTGGTCTCTTCGTGAGTATCACTCAAGTAGCAAGTTAGGAGCATCGTCCTTTGTGTATGCTATGCGTAACAGTAAGTATCCTTGATGACATCATAGGTATGTTTACTTATCCTTCATCCTATAGCACTGTGCCTTCATCTGTGACTGTTGGGGTCACTATTTGCATTCTTCCAGAGGAGCTCATGTCTGAATGGGACAAACAACTGTTGGGTGACCAAATGATTACAAATATAGCCAGCCTGTTAGCCTCTAATAGTGGGTGGAAGTGTAGAACATTCTTTTATCTCTTTACCTTGAGTGCTAATAATATATTAGGCAATGTGTCTGGACTCTCTACTGGTCCTACAACTCTATTCATAACATGCATGGCCAGTGATATGCTGGTAAGTTTTATGGTATAGTTTACTATGCAAATGATTAAATAGATACTTCAGATTACACCAGATGGGCATGATTGTCTGTCAATCTTGACAAGATATAGGTCAAGGCTATACAACTTTGCAAGACAGTTCAGAAACTTGGCTTGTGTATCTACAAGCATTGAAGTGAACTTGGCAAGGTTGGACCTTTGTCCTTTGGGTCATGAACAACATACAGGCATCTTGAAGGATCTTGGAATTGCCTTTTCACATCATTATATTCAGGGGGGGAATATAGCTGATCTCAACAGAGCCATTGAAGCACACCAGACCAGGCTTGATCTTTGTCCATTGGGCCATCCAGAACATGCCAATGCTCTTGGGGAACTTGCAATAGACTTGTGGAAACAATACTACATACATTCAAAGAAACAAGAGAGATCTGGACCAACTCATAGCAATGGAGGAGAGGTGGCTTGAATTGTGTCCACTAGGTCACTCAGATCATGGAAGAGCTCTTGGAGAGCTTGCATTATCCCTGTCAGAGCATTACATCACACAAAGAAGTGTAGCAGACCTGAACAAGGCTATTGAAATGAGAGAAAAAAGGCTTTCTCTTTGTTCAACAGATCATCCAGAATATTCTCTAGCTCTTGGAAATCTTGCAAGCTCTCTACTGGCTCATTATCAAAGAGAGCATAATCTTAGTGATTTGGATAAAGCTATTTATCTTCAGGAGAAGTGGCTAGAACTATGTCCATCAAATCATAAGTCACATGGGCATGCAGTTTTGGGTCTGGGAATATCATTAAAATCACACCACATGAAGATGAAGAACCATTCTAGCTTGATCAGAGCAATCAAGGTGTTAAAGGAGGCATTGGATACCTTTCCAGTTCAACATCCTTATTTTGCATCTGTTACTGATCATTTAGCAACAACCATGCTCCTTTCATCATCAGATGAGGCTTTTCAGACCTACAGACAATTGAAGGTCTGTGGTTCAGCAGCCTCACTGGATTTGTTGCAGGCAGTACAGAATTAGACCCAGAATGCTGAAAACCATAATCATTCTTCAGTCTTGGAGGCTTGCCAAACATTACTCAATACACTGGACCATTTCACCTCCCTCAACTCTTCCTTAGACTCCAGACATGAGACAATACAAGCAACACTGACTGATGTAGCCAACAATGCATTTTCCTGTGCTGTGGGACATGGGGACTTCCAGATGGCTGTGGAGCTCCTGGAGCAAGGCCGAGGAATTCTGTGGAACCAACTTGCCCACTTCAACATCTCCATAGCTGCATTGGAGAGTCGAGGCAACCAAGGACACGAGCTAGCGAAGAAATTCACAAGATTGAGTGCAGACCTCAGGAAGCATGCCCAGCGGAGCGGAGGTGATATGGACCCATACTGGCGGATTCAACAGGAATGGGCAATCTGTACTCGACAATATTCGCCATCTTGATGGGTTCTCGCGATTCCTGTTACCTCCCCGTTTCGACGACCTCCGACAAGCTGCAGAAGACGGTCCCGTCATCATCGTGAATGCAAGTGAATATAGTACCTGCGATTGTCTCATTATTCTCCATGATCGCCTGCCTGTACACGTCTTCCTTTCTTGCTCGCTCGCCGACGTCGCCCAACTCTGCAGCCAATTATCGGAGCTTACTCGAGATGCGCATGCATATGGAAAGCATAGGGAGTTTTATGTGAAGGAAGTGTTGCGCGATTTGTGGTCATCCGTTGTCAAACCAATCGTCACCGTCCTGCAAAACGACATTCAGTTGCCCTTGGATTCACGGATCTGGTGGTGTCCAACCTCGGAATTCACGTCTCTCCCGTTCCATGCGGCAGGCCCTCATCGGAACACCGAGAAGGGCCTCATGGATATCTACGTTTCGTCATATGCACCTTCTCTCTCAGCTCTTCTTCGTGCGCGTGAACGACTTCGTTCTCAGAGGGAGGCCCACGGTGGCTCTGGCACGGCGAACGAGATTTCATTTGCAGCCGTCGGTCAGGCGCGGCCTAGTGCCGACATCAAGCTCGGCGAGTTACCAGAGGTGGAGCACGAGCTCCGCAGGATTCGCAACGAAACAGGCATGCCCCCGAACGTGACATTTGACATCATCACTGGCGCTGAAGCCACTATTGAAGGCGCGGTGGAGGCATTCCGCGACCACCGCTGGGTTCACGTCGCCTGCCACGGCGCGCAGCACGCAGAGAAGCCATTTGACTCGTGGTTCGCGATGGGAGACGGAAAGCTGACATTGATGCGCATCATCCAGGAACGGTACACCAACTCCGAGTTTGCGTTCCTCTCTGCGTGCCACACGGCAGCGGGGGACGAGTCGACGCCGGACGAGGTTCTCCACCTCGCAGCTGGGATGCAGTTTGCCGGGTTCAATGGGGTGATCGGGACATTGTGGAGGGTGGATGATGCGGTCGCGCATCAGGTGGTCACTCGGTTCTACAAGGAGATGTTCAAACGCCCCGTGCTTGATTTCGAGTATGCTGCTACAGCACTCAACACTGCGGCACTGGAGACCGCCGAAGAGGTGTCATTGGAGAAACGGATCGTGTTCGTGCATATCGGAATATGAGCTCTTCAATCAACGTAGGTGCTGTTCTTCTCCGACAGAAGTCTGTGTATAACGATGTTACCAGTTCCAGACATATTCCTGACCTCGGTGCCAGCAAGTACTGCACTGATTTTCATGCATATCAGAAAATTTCATTCGACGTAGGTATGTTTTGTACGACAAATCGACGCATATTTTTTTCCCCATCGATACGTCTTGTGTTCGAATTTTGTATTATATCCCGACCTCCCCCCCGTATGCATGCCAGTATTTGATGTGTCATGTTGCGCCCATCCAGTGGTAGAGACGATTGTCTTCTGCTCATGAAGAATTTAACTTCTTCCAGGTATCCCACGGCCTCTCTTGACAAGAGCAGAGATGATGTCCCACGTGCTGCTCTCTTTACCTCCCTCGTCCTCTTCCATCCATGTGCAAATGTCTCTTGAGCCCGCTAACGTGCATATCCGGGCAAATACGGCACACAATGCGAGCACCTCGTCTTCCGAAAAGGACGCTACCTTGATCTCTTCGCGGCCAAATGCATCGCGCAACGGCGTCGCTAGTTCATCCTCGAGCTCGAGGATCTTGGCACTACTCGTATTTGTCAGCGACGTGGCTGCCATAAAATGTTGGGTCGTCGCAACAGCCATGATGAGCTGGCTGCGAGGAATGGAGCTTTGATACATCGTCCCAGAGGCTCGCATATGCCCACAACAGTTATTCCATCGGTCGACATTGACTGAAATCTCACTGACAACGCACGTTCATCATTCACATCTCGAGGCGGGATGATACGGTTTTCATCTGTTTGGTACTGGATAAATAACCTTGGTAGGCCCTTGACCAACGCATGCATCAAGTCTGATACGATTGTATCCTCTTCGCCCTGCTCCAGAAACATGACTAAGTGCTATGAGCGAAAACAAAGACGGAAGACGAACCTTTTTTGTGGTTGTCGATGCAAGGTTTGTACGACGGAGCGAAGCCACGAGTACCTCCAGTACTGTCTCCTCTACCTCTGACAACCGCCATGCAGGGTCCACTGTGTTTCGTGCAGACCCTACAATCGAATCGGGTCCATCCATATCCCATTGACCGCGTCGACTTCGTCCCAAAGTGCCTCTACTGCAAGCACGGTCCGACCAGTTGGGTCGGCCCCGGTTGACGACGGTAAATGTATACGTCAAGTTTCCTCACCAGACTCGCTTTCTTCCTCGGCAGCTTCGAAGAGACAGTCGAGGGCCTTGCCCCTTTGACGAGCAACATCACCAAGGCTTTGATGCCCTCGATTTGACTATTTCACTCTTGTTACGCCCTGCCACTGCGCTCCTCAGCCACCTCTTGCCAGACCCTAGTGACGAAGGCTGACACGACCTTTCTTACACTGGCTTTGTGATCCAAGTTCAGCGGCAGCTGGGATATCGGCGGCAATCTTGGTATCCGTAGCGAGCTTGGTGGCATCGAATAGTTTTGGCTTGGTGGGAGGTTTTAGTTTGGAAGGGCCAGTCGCCGTTTCTGGGAGATGTACTGGTGGGGGCCAGCCTGGTGCTGCGTCGACGTCGTCCCCTTGGCGGTGGTATCACTGGCATGGGTCCTGGGCAGTGGCTGGTGGCCCAGTGCAGAGCGTATGTAGCGTTCGTGCCATTCCACCGTCGTGCTCTGGAGCGCGCCCGAGGCAGCTTGCCACTCCTGCCCGCTCCAGCGGGGGGTAATTTTGGTTTGCAAGGTTGCGCGGTGGGTTTCTTTGGCGAAAACTCGTGTTCGTCCTCGCAGTCTGTGTCGTGGTCGGAAGGCTCTGTGAGGGAGTCCGGGTACTTGTGCTTGGTTGGGGAGTGACTCGTTGTGGTGGTTGAGGAGAGAAGACCATGAAACTTACTAGATGCGAATGGTCTCCCTTTCGCGTTGAGAGCGACGGGTTAAGGCATGTCTCACCCCCCTAAAAATGAATTGTAACCCCCCCAATGTCATGCTCCGACTGTCCCGACTCCCTCGTCCAATCAACTCCATCAACGTCGGTCTCATTCAACTTGTCTCAGTTCATCTTTTCATTGTCTTTTGCAGGTCCGTCATACGACCCCGGGACACGCCAACCCGTACTTTCTGGACCGGTCGGGTTTCATAGACCCTGGTCATCCCGCCGCAAGACTCACCTTGTCCAAGCTGCCCTTGTTCGTCTCGCATCTTTTCACGATACGCGCATTTCCCAACGCCATCCTCCGTGAACCCGTCGACTTTGTCCCGATCAATCCTATCCTTGCCACTGCCCTCGTTCGTGCACACCACACACCACACAAATGGTGGTCCAACCTCCACACCTCAGAATGCCGTGTGGAGACTAACAGGACACAAAAGAAACGAGTTAACAATGCCGAGGCGATGAGAAAACACGTTAGGTTCCTCGCCGCGAGGCAGATCATGGATGTCCGCATCGCTGCACTCGCGCAGAAGGGCAAGCACAATCTCAGCCTCCTTTTCCACACCTCCAAAAAGAACACGAGCAAGTCTGCCGTGATCCGTAGGAGGCTCCGGTCCAAGATGTCCACGGCTATCGCACTTGTCATTGCTCGCAGTGCAGACGGCGTCGAACCATCCACCTCAGACCCCCCAGCGAGTTCTCCGTGTGCTGACCATACACGACAGTCTCCCCTCAATCTGGTCTACCGTCCCCTCTCCGAAGGGGAGCGTTTTGTATTGCAAGGTTACTCTCTTTCATCTCCGATCCATCCAGTCCTTGATTTATTTACGTAGGTTGGACATACCTTGTAATACCTGAACTAGCCATCCACAAAATGCCACTTCCCAGCCTCGTTAAGGAGGTCCGGAAAGCCCTCGTGAACTTGGGCCACCAATCGATGCACTTAGAATCCTCGTGGTCTTCCCCACCGAAAATCAAAGCAACGAAACCTAGGCGGCCACCTGGCACACATTCACTGCCTCATCGGAAGTGAGCGTGGCCGATATGAGGTCGGACGACGTTGCACTCCGAGATATCTTATAAATGACCATAGCGAGCACATTACTCTTTTCACCCAAATTAACCTCTCATCGCCGTGCACGTTCGGAATGTATAGCGTGTCGATACATGTATATAGAGAACAGACAGATTTGCGCGAGTGTCCACATGACTCGATACGGGTGACGCACTCGAGAGCATATCATCTTTCTTACATGGCACGATCGCCGATGTTGAGTGCGATTCGAGTTGGACTCGATCGAGTTCTATCCTTTGACGTGCGCTTTTGACCTAATTCGACTCAGTGTGTCGAGGATTCTGGCACATATTCTATTCTGTTCCCAGGCCGCGCTAACGCTACTACTTCCTCAGACGACTGGCTGACTGGTGCCTGGCCTCTCGGACTTTTGCGTGGCCTCGTGTCGTTACATACTTATCTCACCTTCGACGACGTTTGCTCTGCCAAGCTGTGTCAGTCCACCTCCGTCTGTACACCACATCATTCTCGACGTATATTTGCATATCCACATCTCCCTCGCTCTCAGCATCGTTCTAACGTTCCTCTAAGCGCCATATTCCCGCGTTCACAAGAGCGTTTTGTCGTCCAGCATCCCGCTGAGCATCAGTGCATCAGTAGTACGTGTTACCGCCTTCCATCCTTCGTCGATCTAATTGTTTCCGATGTTGTCTCATTCTTGCGTTCGGTTCATTCACCTTTGCCCTTAAAATTCCAGTTGCCTAATCCTCCCCGCATTCCAGCCACCAAACAGTATCCTTACACCTGTTTTATATTTCCCTTAGCGCTCCCTCCTACACCGATCTCGTGCGCTCCCCTCTGTTCTGTCCTATATAGCCGTTTCCTACCTTTTCAGTGGCGGTATTCCTCCCTCCCTACCCTGCCCCGCTTCTTGCTATTACATTCTCCTGGTTATTTCGCCTTGCGCTCGTGAACTACACCTCATTCAGTTTCAAGACCTCGCCTGTCTTTATACGCTGTCTCCCCCCATTGCTCTCTAATCCCGCACCCATTCTCATCTCTTCCGTGTTCTATAATTTTGGCTTAGTGTCGTCCTCTTATCTTCCCACATTCTTCCTGTGCTGGTTTCATCTGGCCCAGCTCCGGTGCCAAATTCAAGCTCCCACCTTGCCTGTCTTCATACACCATCTCCCGCTCATCTTCTCCATCCTTGTGCCTTTTCTTTGCACTGTTGTGGTCTGCTCTATTCTCCGTGAGTTATATTAATCCTAACTTAGCATCATCCCTTATCTGCCCTTTGTCTTCCTATGTCACTCTGATTTCGGTCGTCCTTCAATTGCCCTGTTCATCGGCCCTTCCATTCAATTCTATCGCTCTCCAATCCTGTGCCTATTTTATTTCTCTTCAGGTCTACAGTGTTGCCTGTGAGTTACACATACTATGGTGTTGATTTCTTATTCTCATCCAGTGCTAGTTGAGTCTGATCCATTATTTCCCTATTCCCTCTGTCTGCCATACCTCCAAGCCTGTTGCCAATCCATTGATCTTTTCCCAACTATTTCTGTCTGCATTGCTGCTCACCCAGCCATCCATCCTATCTGTGTCTCAACATCTGCCCCCTTCCCAATATCTTCCCACCTTGCCTTGATTGCCTAGCACCTTCACTGTCTTATTTTGTGGTATTCACTGCCCTTGCCCAATTGAAAACTCTTCTCTACCCTTACCCTCTTGCTATTTCAGTCTTGTTACCCATTGCCTACTCACATACACTAAACTTTGACCTCTTGTTTCAATTTTGCTTTCCTTGCCTAACCTCACTTTTCAATTCACATAAACCTCTTTGCAATTCCCATCCCATCAGCATCTTAATTACCCACATTCTTCATCCATCTTCTGTGCTGCACTCATTATCCAAGCTTCATTTGTATCTTGTTTCTTCCTTCACAACTTGCAGCTGAAATACTCTACTTCATACTTGTCCAATGAGCCAGAAGAACCCTGAAGATGTTGCTGTCCAGATCACAGGCATGTTTCCACTAATTGGCAGGTATAGTCATACTCACTCACTCTTTTCACACAGTTGGTCAGTTGACCCTCTCATCCTCACTTTCCCAACAGGACATCTGTGTCACTGTTTGTGTTGATAATATATCTAAGATAACATGTCCTGGAAACATATCAGAGGATGGCCTAACTGTAACATGGAACCATCCCTTTCTCTTGTAAGTATTCTTGATGATATGATAGGTATGTTTGCTTATCCTTCATCCTATAGCACTGTGCTTCCATCTGTGACTGTTGGGGTCACTATTTGCATTCTTCCAGAGGAGCTCATGTCTGAATGGGACAAACAACTGTTGGGTGACCAAATGGTTACAAATGTAGCCAGCCTGTTGGCCTCTAATAGTGGGTGGAATTGTAGGACATTCTTTTATCTCTTTATCTTAAGTGCTGACAATGTATTAGGCAATGTGTCTGGACTTTCTACTGGTCCTGCAACTCTATTCATAACATGTATGGCCAGTGATGTGCTGGTAAGTTTTATGATATAGTTCAATATGCAAATGATTAAATAGATACTTCAGATTGCACCAGATGGGCATGACTGTCTGTCAATCTTGACAAGATATAAGTCAAGGCTATACAACTTTGCCAGGCAGTTCAGAAACTTGGCTTGTGTATCTACAAGCATTGAAGTGAACTTGGCAAGGTTGGACCTTTGTCCTTTGGGCCATGAACAACATACAGGCATTTTGAAAGATCTTGGAGTTGCCTTTTCATGCCATTATTATCAGGGGGGGAACATAGCTGATCTCAACAGGGCTATTGAAGTACACCAGACCAGACTTGATCTTTGTCCATTGGGCCATCCAGAACATGCCAGTGCTCTTGGGGAACTTGCAATAGACTTGTGGAAACAATACCGCATTCAGAGAAACAAGGAAAATCTAGACAAACTCATAGCAATGGAAGAGATGTGGCTTGAACTGTGTCCATCAGGTCACTCAGATCATGGAAAAGCTCTGGGAGAGCTTGCTCTCTCTCTGTCAGAGCGCTATAATGTGCAAGGAAATGTGGCAGACCTGAACAGGGCCATTGAAATGCAAGAAAAAAGGCTTGATCTTTGTCAAACAGATCATACCAGCTACCCTATAGCTCTTGGAAATCTTTCAACATATATTCTTCAGCGTTATAAAAGACAAGGTAATCATACTGACCTGAATAGGACTATTGCTCTTGATGAGAAGCGCCTTGAGCTATGCCCACCAAATCATAGGTCTCATGGACGTGCTCTACTAAATCTTGCAATGTCATTGAAAAATCGTTCCAGGAAAATGAAGAAACACTCTGATTTGATGAGATCAATTCAGTTGTTTCAGCAAGCATTGGATTTCTTTCCAGTCCATCACTCTTCTTTTGCTACCACTGCTGGTCGATTAGCAGAAACCATTCTCTTTTCATTAAACTCCCCCCAAGGATCTCACCATGAACCACTTCTATCACTAGATAAGGCTTTTCAGACATACAGACTATTGAAGGCTTGTGGTCCAGCAATTTCACTGGGTTTGTTGCAGAAAGTCCAGGATTGGGTCAAGAGTGCTGAAAAGCATAACCACTCCTCAGTCTTGGAGGCATACCAAACATTACTCAACACACTGGACCATTTTACCTCCCTTGACCCCTCCCTTGACTCCAGACATGAAACAATGCAAGCAAGGGTGGCTGATATAGCCAACAATGCATTCTCCTGTGCTGTGAGACATGGGGACTTTCAGATGGCTGTGGAGCTCCTAGAGCAAGGCCGAGGAATTCTGTGGAACCAACTTGCACGCTTTGATATCTCCATAGCTGCGTTGGAGAGTCGAGGAAACCGAGGACACGAGCTAGCGAAGAAATTCACACGATTGAGTGCAGACCTTAGGAAGTATGCCCAGAGGAGTGAAGGCAACATGGATCCATACTGGCGGGCCCAGGAGAAATGGCAGTCTGTAGTCGACAAGATCCGCCGTCTGGATGGGTTCTCACGGTTCCTCTTACCTCCCCATTTCGATGACCTCCGACAAGCTGCAGAAGGCGGACCCGTCATAATTGTGAATGCAAGTGAATATACCTGCGATTCTCTCATTATTCTCCATCATCGCCTGCCTATACACGTGGACATTTCTTGCTCGCTCGCCGACATCATCCAACTGTGCTCCCAATTGTCGGAGCTTACTCGGGATGCACATGCATATGGAAGGCACAGGGAGTTTTATGTGAAGGAAGTGTTGCGTGAGTTGTGGTCATCCGTAGTCGAACCAATTGTCTCTGTCCTGCAGAACGATGTCCAGCTCCCGCCAGGCTCACGTATCTGGTGGTGCCCAACATCTAAATTCACATCCCTCCCATTCCATGCTGCAGGTCCCCACCGGAAAACCGAGAAGAATCTCATGGACATCTATGTTTCCTCGTACGCGCCTTCCCTCTCAGCTCTCCTCCGTGCCCGCAACCGTCTCCAATGCACTCAAAAGCGCGCACACGATGCTTCTGGAATAGCAGACAAGATTTCGTTTGCGGCCGTCGGCCAGGCGCGGCCTAGTGCAGAGATCAAGTTCGGCGAGTTACCAGAGGTGGAGCACGAGCTCCGCAGGATCCGTAACGAAACAGGCGTGCCCCCGAACGTGACATTCGAGACCGTCACTGGCGCTGAAGCCACCATTGAAGGCGCGGTGGAGGCATTCCGCGACCACCGCTGGGTTCACGTCGCCTGCCACGGCGCGCAGCACGCAAAGAAGCCATTCGACTCGTGGTTCGCGATGGGAGACGGAAAGCTGACGCTGATGCGCATCATCCAGGAGCGCTACACTAACTCCGAGTTCGCATTCTTGTCTGCGTGCCACACGGCGGTGGGGGACGAGTCGACGCCGGACGAGGTCCTACACCTCGCTGCTGGGATGCAGTTTGCCGGGTTCAATGGGGTGATCGGGACATTGTGGAGGGTGGATGATGCGGTCGCGCACCAGGTGGTTACTCGGTTTTACCAGGAGATGTTCAAACAACCCGTGCTTGATTTCGAGTATGCCGCTACAGCACTCAACACTGCGGCACTGGATACTGCAGACAAAGTCTCGTTGGAAAAGCGCATCGTATTTGTGCATATTGGAATTTGAGATCTTCCATCGATGTAGGTACTTTTTCTCTTACCGAAATTCATTTATAGTGACTTCTTCTCTTCCAGACATGCTTCGACTCTGGCTTGTATTACATTGTGATGCACATCGGGATTTCGGTTGTCGTCGGGTTCTTTGTACGATACGGTTGACGCGTGCTTCTTTTTCTCATAATATGCCTTGCGTTCGAATTTTTGGGCTTGTGCCCAGCTTATTGTCGTTTTCTGTGCATACTGGGGATTTTACATAGGCATCTCTTTGTACCAAACACATGCGACGCGTGATCGTTCTGTAAATTCACCTTGTGTTCCCCCGTCTCATGTCGGACGCTCTGCTGCCAACCCGACCAGTCTAACCAGTGGGGTGAAGGAATGGATCATTGCTATAGTTGAACACGGAGCATCCACGAAGGACAGTCTGGTTGCATGAGAAGCACCAATTGACAGTAGAGTTGATGGCTGTCCACTAAGAAAAGAAAATTACAATGTAGACCACGTCAAGGTCAAAAGAACGGAAACGCACGTCAAGGGCCCGGATCATCTGAGGCAGCGTGAGGCTATCCTGACCAAACATTTTCAGAGGCTTTAGTTCTGCGTCATTCGTTCCATTTTTGAACTTCAATGCAACCACATAATCGCCTGCAGTATTCTTGGATAACTCGAAGGCAACTGCAGAAGCATAGTCGGCTGCATATGACCATGAGCACAAGGTAAAAGAACGAGGAACCGCTGTCTCACCAATCCCGGATATTCCTGGGCTGGTCACGGTAGCATTGGTAACGTTGAACAAACTGATGAATGGCTTGTAGTCGACCTCCGTCAAGGCCAACTTGACCTTGTTGTTGGGCAAAGTCATGTTCCCGAGGGACCAGAATATTTCGGGCCAAAGAGTTCGAATGGCAACTGCAAACTGTCGGAAGGCGGAAAGGCGACATCTTCAAACTACTTACTTTCTCCGACTCCGTTCTGGACGCTGTCCGTGAAGACATTTCGCTCGTGAATGTTGGCGAAGTGGCGAGCTTGCTGCAACAGTGTTCTCGGGAATGACTTGTAGAACGTTGCATTGTGAGTATACTGGACGTTCAGATAGTCATAGATCTTAGGTTTCCAGCACGTTAGATATAGCTCAATGACTGCCGTTTCGTGTCACTTACATTCCACTTATGACGAAGTCAGCGCATAAGCGATATAGGAATGAATACGACACACGATGTTGAGGATGCTGCTGTTCACCCCGTGGAGGTAGGGTTGAACAGCTTGAAGGAAAGGTGCAGCTTGCGTAGCTATATTCGTGAAGGCGATATTTACGCGACCCAGGTGAAATTGGAAGTACTAGGAAATAATTAATAGCTTTATACAACGCACTCTAAAGAGTTACCTCGCAGTCCATCCAACTGGTCAGAGAAGGGGCCTGCCAAAACTCGAGAGACTCCACTGGAATATACTGGTATCCTCCCAGTGGAGCCTCAACCGTTTGACCATTAGCAAGGGTTATCTTGGACGCTGACGTCGGGGGGTAAAGACCTTGAAGCAGAGCATAAGCAGAATCTAGGATAACATTTCCTCCTCCCGCATCTGCGCGAACAAAGAGTTGGTCGATATCGGCGACGTCGGACTGAATGCCTTGGATATAAGACGGCGATTTTGCGTTGAGATAGGTTTGCCTTAAGTAACTGCCCAGGGCATATTCTTGGCTCTACAAAAAACTCAGTGTTGCACAAAACGCCCAACCTGAGACGTACCGATCCATAAGGCGTCAAGTATCCTTGTGTCGAGTTATATGTCGTGTAGTTTTGGAAAAGTACACCAGAGCGATCACCATGACGAGCCAGCAAGACAACGCCAATAAGACCGGCGCTGGACGTGTTTACCATGGTGAGTCGATCGAAACGAGAAGAAATGGTATTAGGGTCGAAGAACACCCTCTCGATTTATATCTGGTGAACTTCATGAAGGCCGGCACTGCCCGCTGTGCCAAGACCTCGATCGAGTTATCCCGACGTTCATGGCCGCCTAAACCACACGTTGTTTCGCTTGGCATGGGGTAAAGTCAACGCATTTCGATCGCCCTGGCCGAATTCGCGCTATACGTATGTCCATGGTGTTGTAAATTGACCTTTTCAGTTTCTATTTGGGTGGTATTATGAAGGGTGAAAGTTGGACTGGAGGGTACTCGCTGTGGGTTCGATTACGAGACCATTATGTACGTGCTTTGGCATGATGGATTTTAGTAATTTGAAACCACAGCCGCTGGCCCCTCAAATGCTGTGGTACGGGGAATGAAAGGCAATGATAAATGAGAGGTAAAGAATAAATGAATTGTGTCACCAGAGTCGACACGTTTGTGCCAGGAGAACACCACTTGTGGTGGAGCGGTGTCCGTATATAGAAGTCACGGCTGCTTCCTCCGCTGAGGTTGATACGAGTTCGCCATGACTCAAACGCGATCGTATCGCTCGCTCCTTCCAACTGACGGTTCTACTCGTTTTGAGCTTTTCTTGTCCGAGATAGGCAATTGGAATCGAGGTCACCCATCGCCAGCATGATGCATGATGCCTCACGGTGCCGACGTGCCGTGGATGATGCGGGTGCTCTGACTCGTTTCATCACAAAGGTTTGTATGCCTTTGTTGGTTCCTGAATGTCCTGGGGACTGTTTCTACATTTATCTGGCAAAAATGATCGTCAAAGGCGCGCTCATTGGTTCTGATCCCTCCCCGCTTGGTAGTATATCCCATTGGTGTGTAGTTTTGTTGGATAATTTCTGTGATCCAGACAGACCTCTCTTGTGCGTTTCATTTCACCACGGATTCGTCCCTATTTTCCTGTGCTTCGCGTCCCAACAACATCCCCTGACCAGGCTGTGGCTTTCTTTCTATGGACAAGGCTCCAAGCTCGCAAACCGCGCACTTACCACTACTGTTTATTATTTCCTCATTGCCCCACTCAATCGGCGGAGCCATGGCCGAGTGACTCATCTACAGTCTTCCATATCATTCCGTCTAAGGAACCCGATTACAATAAGCAATGAACTTCTAAAAGTATCAAGAGCTTCGGGCCACGCATTCGATTTCGATCGTGAGCCGTCTTCGCATCGGAATGGTCCTGCTTCTTTCTAAAGCCAGTGACACGGAATTCACTCTTCAAATAGCCCAAATGCTTAATGAATTCAAAACGTAGTAGTTAGTATCGCAGAAGTGCTTTTTAGACATATTTCGCGGCGCGATCGGAGCCCAGGTGAAGCGATCTGCAGACCAGTCGGTCGAACCCCGAGGGGCTCGTTTGATCTCCAGGTTGGAGCATGGCATCACGAATGCGAACAGGTATGCTACAAATCCTTATCACATCCTGTAATAGGTGCCATTTTGCAGCGGCGTCATACGAGATCGGACATGGGCAACAGCAGTTTGCGCGCGATACTGAAGGAGGTAAACCATCTGGATTGCCATCTGTACAATTGCAATGACCCGCAGTAGAACAGCACAGGGAAACGGCACCGTGAGGAGTGAAAGTCATTCCGAGGGCATGTACACTGCAGCCTAAATGGTAGTGTCGGACTATCTTGCGCGCGATGTCACCCCGTCTGCATTACGGGAAGCTAGGGTGTGCGTACATGCGAACTTCTTTCTTCTGATCCCATCATTTATGTTCTAATCTCCATGACGTACGGCGCAAGGGGGTGCCTAGGCACAAAAGACGCAGTCACCGCACAGTGAGTCTACTGTACTACAACAGCAGTGAAACCAAATGTTGCTAGAATGCTAACAACAAAAAGTAGCAGACATAAGAAGATACCCGTACCCGTTTAGTGCTGTGACAATACACATATAGGGAGGTATCCAAGTGACTGACGAGCGATGGCTCAGAGCCGGAATTTGTGAGGATTAACGGTGAGGAATTTCTTACCCACTACGAACTCAGACGATAGAATCCCTGAAACAAACTGTTGAGTTGGCATCCGATGCGTTCTGCTGTAATTCCAGTGCTCACAGCCGACTCTGATGTGTTAGGAGTCCCATCTTGATTATTTTCGTGGGCATCTCCCGGGAGCTTTTCTGGGGGTTGACACCAAGGCAAAGCTTCTAGACAGGCTTCTTATTTTGGTCCTTCGTCGACGGCTATTTCCCAAACTAATCCCGAGTCGACTTTGATGGAGGTGCGTAGACGTATTCTACTTACCGGACTGCAGACAAGGGATCGCCAGCCCGTAGTTTTTGTCGTGAAGCAGCGTAACCCTTGAAGGTTAGAGCGGCACCCAACGGCGCTCAATCTCCTCTTCACAGCTATCCTCCAGCTCTGCGTAACGCAACAAGGGTAGGCATCACATACTAGTCAAGGATCAAACGCTCGATGAGCGCGCTGCCTAGGTGTGAATCGTGATGCGGTTCTGTGAACAATGCGTCAGCGTCCCGGTAATGGAATCACCTGTCGGACGGCTAATGCGCATGAATCGTGGCGCCACCGGCATAATAACACAACCAGCAGTCGGAACGCGCCATGCCGGAGCTGTGTGATGAATGGTTGTTGAGGGGAATGAACAGACCTCGTGAAAGGTTGACACGATCATTGGTAAGTCAGAATACGAGCAATGGGTTGATGTACCGGAAAGTTCCTCGCCTACTAATCTGCAAAGCGAAATGGGCGGGTTCCTATAGCTGTAGACTGTAGTGAGCAAGCCTTCCTATAATTGGTTGATTCCTTGTTTGACTGTCCTAAGCGACGACCGTCGCAGAACTGTACCTCGGCTAACTAGTGGAGGCTGATAGCCACGAAGCTCAAAGTGACGGTACGTGGTGGACGCGCCACCTTTCCCCTGGGTCTGACCTTGGCAGATCCGGTTGACTCTTGGAGTCGCGGGTTCGAATCCCGCACAAACCACTAGGGGGTTTTAGTGGGTAGTGGCTGCGGCCGAGTCCC
>JBBPNZ010000257.1:0-26032 GCA_038091195.1 Phylloporus rhodoxanthus | reverse complement strand
AATGACCATTAGAGGCCAGAGAAAGGATGTTTTCTTTTTTAGAAGAGGAAATGGGATGCATAGTGAATCTGAAAGACATGAGAGATGAAACCAGTATTTAAATAGTGTCAGTTGAGGTGGTTACTATAATACAGTAACTATAGCAACCATCAGTCATGCTTCCATCAAGGGTTACATATGACAGCTGTCAAACTTTGACAGATGTGACAGGTAGTTACACAATTGAATCAATGACATATTAAATTGAATTGACTATATCTCCATGGATACATATTCAAATTACATCAATATTTTTTTCACACATGGCCAGGAGCATGTGCTTCCCACCACCTACTTATACTTTGGCTCTATTTGTTCTTTCCCCTGAGTTACATAACAAACACTTCAAAATCTCAAAACATTGACTCAATTTTGGAAGTCACTGTATGATGGTGAATAGGAACCTCTGTATTCACAGCTGTTGTTTGCTGATGAGACAACTAAGCTCTTTCGCAAAGCCAATGTACTGTATTGGGCAAAGGCCCTTCTCAATGCAACCTACAACTACATCCATCATTGCATCTCTGAGGCCATTGACCCTCCTCCTTTTGACATCCCTCACATACATTTTGTGGATGCTGGACTGATGTATGCCTATGCTGAAATGCCTAATGCTCCTGAAGGATCTAGGGCCCTAAAATGGGGAACTGTTAGCACAACATACCTTGCAGAAGAACTCATCATTTATGACCACACTAATGATTCAGACTACACAGGGTTCATCAAGTTCATTCACAATTCTTCAGCAGTCCCTCGCCTTAAACCTGGGGATATTAGGTATGAGACCACTGAGTTTCTTGCATTCACCTAGCATGTGCAGTACAAAACCACAGAAGGCCAGGCATTCATTTCGGATTACCAAGGTATCTAGTGTTGTTAGAGAATTAATTCAGCTTTATTAACATCTGCATACTAGGCAGCACAACAGTTTTAACCGATCCTCAGATTCTAACACACCCATACATACTCTCAACAATAGCTTAAAATCCTGCTAACTGTCAAGACCAGGTCAACTCCTGAAGGAACTCTGGAACTCTGAAGTTTTGGTCGGAAGGGACTGTGGCTTCACTGTATGTGGTGTGCCCTTGTCAATGTTGTATCCCTGAATTTGGACAGAAGGTCGGAGATCGGAGATGGATGCGAGTAGAGGAGTGGTATCTAAGTCGATATTCCAACTAGAGTACAAGTATTGAGTACAGAGGGTTTATATATGGAGGTGGAGTTAGAAAATTACTTGTATATGGATGGAGGCAGAGACAGGGGAGAAAGTAAGCTGGAGCTGTGTCCGCAGTTGAACACAGCTGTGGTTGAATCTAAGAGGCGGGTCTAATACAAAAGAGTCAAGGTACAAGGAATGGAATGTAGAGAGATATAAGAAAATCAGAGGTAAAAGTCCAGAGACTCCTGGTAGCGTTTTGGTAGAGAACGCACTGGAGTTCTGAAGGAAAGAGGTTTAGAGTAGCGGAGTTGGACTTAACTAAAAATCATGCATATGACAGTATCCCCCTCTTAGGCCTGAACCCCTGAAGGCCTTTAGTGATGACAATGCAGAGTGTGGAGTCAGAGTCCGAAAAATTGCTTATTGTTTGCCTGCCTATAAAGTCCGTTGAGATCAGCTTCTGCTCCTTAATCTCCTACCACTACCATGTCTGCCCCCCTTGGTAACATCACAGGCTGGTCTGAAGAACAGCTTGCTGAGGACGAGAATGACGAAGACGGCATCAGCACTGCCAAATTCAACAAGTGCCAGAGGCGAGCAAAGGTGCGGAAGGAGGCAGAGTGAAAGGCATGTGAGGAGGTGAAGAAGAAGGCATGAGAGGAAGCAGAACGATGCAAGGCAGAGGAGAAGTGGTGGGCAGAGTCAAAGAGGTGAAAGGCCGAGAAAGTGGCCAAGAAAAGGGTAAGTCATAAGATGCATGTGCTGCGATGGAACTGATGGAGTCAGGCGGAGGAGATTTGGATGCAGCAGAGTGTCCAGAAGGGGAAAAAGCAGGCCTCTGCAGAGTTGCCTGCTTGTGTGAGGTGTAAGGATCGGGGGATCAAATGCAAGCCAGGGACTAGTAAGTCCACCTTGTGCCTGGGGTGCCAAGAGGCAAAGGCGAAGTGTGAGAGGCCTGGAGAGGAGAAGCCAGAGAGGAAAAGGAAAAGAGCAAGGGTGGATGAAGGAGCAGAGGTGGGGCCAAGTGGCTTCAAAAAGACGGAGGGGAATGGGTCTGCAGAGCACTGGGGGCTTACTGAAGTTGCCAAGGTGCTAGTGGGGATTCAGGAGGCATTGGTTACGCAGAACAGGATTCTGCATAGCCAGACCACTGTGCTGGAGTGGATGTGGGAGCTCCAGGTGGCACAGTACTATGGGGAAGACCCGGACTTGGAGGAGTTGGAGGTGGATGAGTTAGAGATAGAGGAGATAAGGAGGGACTTGGGGGGGTTGAGCATGGAAGAAAAAGAAGCGAAAGAGAAGGAGAAGAAAAAAGAAAAGGAGAAAGAAGTGGAGGGAGACAGAGAAGAGGATGCGAAGGGGTCAGAAGAGGAGGGAGTGGAGAGGGACACAGAGGTTATGAAAGAATAGTAGTTTGTCATTTCTTGCTCCTCCATCGTAGATAGTTTGTTTGTTGTATATGTTTTGTTTGTTTGACCAACGGAGTGAACAGAGTGAGTGGAGTGAAGTTGTGGAGTTGATTGACGACATGGAGGGTGTGCGCAGAGGTGCACAGAAGGATGCAGTGAGCTGCTTATGGAGTAAAGACAGCAGAAAGAAAAGAACAAAAGGAAAAAGGGGACAGAAAAGGTGCGTGGAGTGACACGAGCATAGTCCCTATCCCCCTCTCAGGCTAGACGTCCTAGCATCTAGGGAGGGCCAGGGGAACGGGTTGGAGATGCAGTGCAGGAGCGATGAACAATGGAGTTGGAGACAGAGATGGAAGTCTGAGTTGGCAAGTCAGAGGTGAGGGAAGACAGAGAGGACACGATGAATTGAGCGGAAGTCCAGCCAGAGACAGGGAAGTTGGAGGCCGCAGAGAATGCACAAGGGTGTGTCAGCATGGCATGCGGAGGTGAACGGAACAAGGTACTGCCCAATACCCATACAATCAACAGATTGTCTAGTGGGTGGGTCAGTGATTTCCTAGATCAAGAGAGCAGAAGGCCATCCAATGGATTTGACGTATAACGTCAACAGAGTGATTACACTGGTTGAAGAGTGGAGGGAAAGAATAGAATGGGGCATGCCATTGGAGATCCATTGGAGTTGAAGCAGAGGTATGAGGAGGGAAGTTCATGCTTTATTACACAACTACATCTGTAAGGTAATGAGGGCAGAGTCTATGAACACGAAGGAAACTAAAAAACAAATACAAAAGAAGAAAAAATGCCAGGAGGGCAAAAAATGGAGGCGGAGCGAATGGAGGCATGGAGTTGAATCTCCTAGGGTGCATGACCAGGCAACAGCCTGTCGTGCGGAGCAGAGAATACAGACTAGTCAAATGCCTCTGAGGTGGAGACCTCCGGAGTTTCGACAGTAGCAGTGTGACCCATAGATGTGTGAGAGGTAGGCTTGGGACACTCCTTAGCCATGTGGCCTTCTTGATCACAGAACATGCAGAGCGCATGATCGAAGTGGCATTGGTGTTCAAAGGCAGTGAGCTTGCCATTGCTATCCAGCTACGATTGAAGGGTTGGCTGTGGAGTTGCAGAGGGGTTGATTGCCTGTTCCTTGGAGTCATAAATGGAGGGAGTGGGTGATGCAGAGGGAGTGGATGATGACGTGGGGGACAGAGAAGTGACTTGACGACTGATTTCGAACGTGCGCTTCCAATAGCATGCATTAATAGTGTGAGTGAGGGAATGGAGTTCAGAGAGGGTTGGAGGTCTGCCTATGCATGAAATTTCATCTTTGAGGTGGTCAGGCAGACCATTGTAGAAATAGTGCTGGAGGGCACCATCTCCATAACCTTGGACTTGGGAAGTGACTTGGTTGAATTCAACCACATACTTGTTGATATGTATGCTAGTTGTCCTTCATTGTTAGATTGTCAAGTTGATACTCAGCATCTCCGATGGGGTCATGAGGACTGAAGTTGGTCTGGAGCTCAAGGATGAACTCCTTGTAGCTGTCCATCCAGAGCAGACGGAAGAAGACATTGTCAGAGTCAAGGAGGTTAGGTTTGAACCATTCCAGTGCAATGCCCTTGAGGTAGGATTGTGCAAATGTGACTTTAGCGTGCTCCGAGGTAAAGGTCTTAGGATGATCCTGGAAGTTGAGCTCACACTGAACTAGGAAGATGCGGAGTTAGCAGAGATCAGTTCCATCAAACTGGTCTGGTTCACAGACTTTAGTGCACTGAGCAGATGCAGAGGTGGGATGATGAGAGGAACGAGCAAGGTTTTGGATTGCCTGTGCAAGGCGAGTGAGAGTGTCTTGTGGCTCATTCTTAGGAAGAGGGTCATCCCCAAGGAAGTCGGAGTCGTCATTGGAGGAGTCATCTCTGGGGCTGTCAGGGCCTTCCGGAGGATTGTGAAAGGGTGGGGTATGGAGAGTCTTGTGTGTGCATGCAACTGAAGTCAGAGAATGTAGACATGGGTGCAATGCAGAGGTTGGTGCAGCACAAGCAGAGAAACTTTGGAAGCACTCAGATGGACCTGGGTCACCCCAATTGCTTCAAAAGGCAGAGAGGGAGGTGTAATGAGAGGATAAGAGAGGTTGTGCACCCAGTGCACAAGTGTCAGAGTGGGTAGGAGTAGTCATGAGGAGATAAAGACTGTTGACAAGATGTGAGTTTGAATATACTGTTAAGACCGGGTCAACTTCTGAAGGAACTTCGGAGTTTTGGTCGGAAGGGACTGCAGCTTCACTGCATGTGGTGTGCCCTTGTCAACGTTGTGTCCCTAAATTTGGACAGAAGGTCGGAGATCAGAGATGGACATGAGTAGAGGAGTGGTATCTAAGTCAATATTCAAACTAGAGTACAAGTATCAAGTACAGAAGGTTTATATATGGAGGCAGAGTTAGGAAATTACTTGTATATGGATGGAGGCAGAGATGGGGGAGAAAGTAAGCCGGAGCTGTGTCTGCAGTTGAACACAGCTGCAGTCGAATCTAAAAGGCAGGTCTAATACAAAAGAGTTAAGGTATAAGGAACGGAATGTAGAGAGATATAAGAAGATCAGAGGTAAAAGTCCAGAGACTCCTAGTAGCGTCTTGGCAGAGAACACACCAGAGTTCTGAAGGAAAGAGGTCTGGAGTAGCAGAGTTGGACTTAACTAAAAATCATGCATATGACACTAACAGAGAGAGTTTAGGAAGGTTAACCAGCAGTGGCGACCTTTGTTTGGGGGCGGAAATTGTCATATGCATGATTTTTAGTTAAGTCCAACTCTGCTACCTCCACTACTCCAGACCTCTTTCCTTCAGAACTCTGGTGCATTCTCTATCAAGATGCCACCAGGAGTCTCTGGACTTTTACCTCTGATCTCCTTATATCTTTCTATATTTTATTCCTTGTACCTTGACTCTTTTGTATTAGACCTGCCTCTTAGATTCAACCACAGCTGTGTTCAACTGCAGACACAGCTCCAGCTTACTTTCCCCCTGTCTCTGCCTCCATCTATATACAAGTAATTTCCTAACTCCACCTCCATAAATAAACCCTCTGTACTCAATACTTGTACTCTAGTTGGAATATCGACTTAGATACCACTCCTCTACTCGCATCCATCTCCAATCTCCAATCCTCCATCCAAATTTGGGGACACAACATTGACAAGGGTGCACCACATACGGTAAAGCCACAGTTTCTTCTGACCAAAACTTTAGAGTTCTGGAGTTCCATCAGGAGTTGACCTAGTCTTGATAGTATATTCCAACTCACATCTTGTCAACAGTCTTTACCTCCTCATGACCACCCCTACCTGCTCTAACACTCATGCACTAGATGCACAACCTCCCTCATTCTTTCGTTACACCTCTCTCTCTGCCTTTTGAAGCAATCAAGGTGACCCAGGTCCTGTTACATGTGGTCCCAGGTAGGGTGTACATGTGACCTCTGTGGCAAAGACAAAAAGTATGATGAGGACTTCTCACGTATGACAAGGATCCCTAGGGTATAGGGTTAAGGGTTCATCCAACAGGAGTCAACAAAGGAACGAGAAGTTCATAGGGTCTTCCTAGAACAATGAGGGACAAGGGGTCAATAGGGGCTTCCTTTGACAGTGAACTGCTTGTTCAGAGTACAGGTGGAGACTTGCAAGAACAAGAAGGAAAGAAGGAAGTTTGTATTGGCAAGTGCACAGTACAGAGGTAAGACCTAGCTTAGGGAGGATACAGGAAGATGATAGTCTTATAGTATATACCTAAGCTAGTGAGTTTAGGGAAGGTCCAAGAAGAGAACATAGTAAGTGGAAATGACTAAAGGGAATGTGATGGAATCGCATGGAGCAATGAGGAAGTAAGCACAATTACAAGGAAATGATGAAGAAGTCCAATGGGTCAGACGATGAGTCAATGGTGGTGAGTAATCATGTGAAAGAAAAGACAAGTCTGATGACAAAGAAAAAGAGATAGGGGTGAATCATAATAGGTTCCTCCAAGCATTTCTAAAGTTTCTCCACTCATACTGCCTCAGCCTCTGCATTACACCCACGTCTGCGTTCTCTGACTTCAGTTGCATGCACTCACAAGACCCTCTGTACCCCACCCCTTCACAATCCTCTGAAAGGCCCTGACAGCCCCAGAGATGACTTCTCTGATGATGACTCTGACTTCCTTGGGAATGACCCTTTTCCTGAGAATGAGCTGCAAGACACTCTTGCTCGCCTTGCACAGGCAATCCAAAACCTTGCTCGTTCCTCTCATTGTCCCATCTCCACATCTGCTCAGTGCACTAAAGTCCGTGAACCAGACCAGTTTGACAGGACCAATCCCCACAAACCCCACATCTTCCTGGTGTTAAAGTAGAATCACTTGTTACCACAAGCTTACCTAATGCTATATAGTTCCATAGTTGTAGCCTTTTGTTCATACAGTACTCTGTCCGCTATCATGAATAACACTGCTGTTTCGCCCCACCTCACATGCATGTTGCATTCCCAGCTCCTGACTTTTCAACATAGCGGACCATACCCTGCATTACTAGGGTATCTCAATTCAGTAGCCACACAAAGGGCTGTGTGAGTGCACTGATGACCAACGGGCTGTGTCACAGGCACTGCAACCACACAAGTACACTCTTGACTGATGGGCTGTGTCGCAGGTACCAGCGGATTTCTTGGACTTGGAGCAGGTGCTCCACTCTCATTCCCTCTCCCCTTGTTTTCCACCACTCATTCTTTTCATTGCCATGTCATTCATTCTCAACACCACTCTAACACTGCACCTCAATAAGGAAAATTACCATTTCTGGCATGTTCACATGCATGCGCTACTCATCCACACCGATTTCTGGGGCATTGTATCAGACAAAGAGACTGGCCCAAACCCTAAGAAAGCTTCTACCACAGAAGTCGAGGCCTCTGCCTTACGCTAGCTCAAGGCCACTAACCTGATGGTGTATGGTAATCTTTGGACTTTCAGGGGGTGCCCTTTTTCTTAAATTTCTTTTGTTCACTTGGACTTGCTCATGATTCAGGGAGTGTGTTGAAGTAGAATCGCTTGCTACCACAAGCTTACCTAATGCTATACAGTTCTGTAGTTGTAGCCTTTTGTTCATATAGTACTCCGTCTGCTATCGCAAATAACACCACTGTTTCGCCCTGCCTCACGCGCACGTTGCATTCCCAGCTCCTGACTTTTCAACACCTGGTTCAGTGCGAACTCAACTTCCAGGATCATCCTAAGGCCTTTGCCTTGAAGCATGCTAAAGTCACATTTGCACAATTCTACCTCAAGGGCATCATGCTGGAATGATTCAAACCTGACCTCCTTGACTCCGATGATGTCTTCTTCCATCTGCTCTGGATGGATAGCTACAAGGAGTTTGTCCTTAAGCTCCAGACCACTTTTGGTCCTCACGACCCCATCGGAGATGCTAAGCATCAACTTGACAATTTGATAATAAAGGACAACCAGCATATCAACAAGTATGTGGTTGAATTCAATCAAGTCACTTCTCAAGTCCGAGGTTATGGAGATGGTGCCCTCCAGCACTATTTCTACAATGGTCTGCCTGACCACCTCAAAGATGAAGTTTCACATGTAGGCAGACCTCCAACCCTCTCCAAACTCTGTTCCCTTGCTTACACCATTGACACACGCTATTGGGAGCACAAGTCTGAAATCAGTTATCAAGTCACTTCTCCATCCCCCACATCAATGTCCACTCCCTCCACATCACCCACTTCCTCCATTCATAACTCTGACAGTCACACATCCTCTGAGGACATGCATGACTTCAAGGAACAGGCAGCCAACTCCTCCACAACTCCACAGCCAAACCTTCAATCGCAGCTGAATAGCAATGGCAAGCTCACCGCCATTGAATGCCAATGCCACTTCAATCATGTGCTTTGCATGTTCTGTGGTCAAGATGGCCACATGGCTAAGGAGTGTCCCAAGCCTACCTCTTGCGCATCTATGGGTTGTGCTACTACTGTCAAAACTCCAGAGGTCTCCACCTCAGAGGCATTTGACTAGTCCGTATTCTCCACTCCGCATGACAGGCTGTTGCCTGGTCATACACCCTAGGAGATTCGACTCCATGCCTCCATTCTCTCCACCTCTGTTTTTTGCCTTCCTGACATTTTTCTTCCTTGTATTTGTTTTTTAGTTTCCTCCATGTTCATAGACTCTACCTAGGCTCCTTCACACCCCTAGTGGTAAGTGCTTCATCACATGACTTGTGCAAGTCATTCGAACTCCGTAACTTTAAAGATCCTTGCACTTACCACGGGGCTGCAAGAAAACATTTGTAAACAAACACTGCCATAGTGCTCCATCTCTTCAGACCTCAAAAAAATAGTGAATCATGTAGACAGAACTTAGGATTACATTATTTTAATACATAGGACTGGCCCCTTCTTGCAGTGACATATATCCATACAAGCTACCCATGACAGCTGTACCTCCTAATCAGTCCCCTCCCACTCTGATACCCACCTTTTCAACAATCCAAGCACACACCCATGCCATATTTCATGTATGACCATGTCTCTGGCAAATGAAAGTAGTAGATGCCATACTATGAGCAAATGATGTACTGTGCATTGCTAGGACTGGCATGGGGAAGACCCTCACATTTTGGATGCCACTGTTGTTCTGGCCAGATGGTGTTCAAATTGTTGTTACACCTTTAAACCTGCTGGGGAAACAGAATGTCAAAGCACTCAGAAGTGCTCACATACCAGCCATTTTGATCAATGCAGAAACAGCAACTCCTGCAAATTTTCATGTGAGTACATCATTTCCATTGAGCAAAGTCATCTGAAATGATCTCACCTTCAAACTAGGCCATCAGAACTCATCAATATAAAGCGATTGTGGTTAGTCCAGAGCAAATGATGAAACCCAGAGGCAAGTTTGAAAAGATTCTCAAGGACAAGCACTTCACATCACATATAATCAGTATTGTGATTGATGAGGCGCATTGTCTTACCGATTGGGGAGAATTTCAGCCAGAGTACAGAGAACTTGGGCGGATTCATTTCGTGCTTCCATTGGTACCACTGCTTGTCATGTCTGTGATGCTCATGAAGGTGGCATTGAACAATGTAATATGACTACTCCAGATGTGTACAGGCAAAACTACAACATTGTGGCACTCAAGCAATCAGCCAAACATCAAAATTAGGGTCAAGAAAATAAAGTACACACTGAGCAGCTATGCTAACCTTGCATTCCTTGTTCCTGCAGGGTATAAGGATGGCAATAAACCATTACCAAAATTTCTCATGTTCTTTGACAATATTGCCAACTTGATCGCAGCAACATGTTTCTTGCGACAGCACCTATCCCAGGACCTAAGAGACAAAATCAAGTGGTTCAATGCAGATATGTCAGTCCTCTTCAAAGAAACTGAACTTACCAATTTCACGACCGGGAAAACATGGGGCCTCTGTACAACAACTTCATTTGGGATGGTAAGTGACTCAATTTGCACCTCCCATGTGGGTACGGCCCATTGATCATAGCTTGTAGGGCATGGATGTACCAGATATTGTGTTAGTGATACAATGGAGGGCTATGTGTAACTTACTAGCACTTTGGCAACGATTTGGCCAAGCTGCACGAAATAGGGAAGTTACGGGAACAGCACTGCTGTTTGCTAAGTGGGAACACTTTGACAATGAGAGGAAGGCAAAGGCTACAAGGAAGGCATGATGGTTAGAGACACGTAAACGAAAGGTGAAGGACACTAACCTATCAGGCCCATTATGTCCAGTCAAGCGGAAGTTGCTGGAATTCAGCCCCAATACTAGTTCCTCAGCCATTTCCAATATGGCAGACAACAATTCATCAGAGGATGGATCTAATGGTGAAGGGGACATGCTACCTCTAGTGGACAGGCAAACCGATAGCAAAGGGGATATGGAACAAAGTGCAGCCATTTCACTGGAGGCGATAGTAGAGGAAATAGCAAAGGGGAGTCAATCATTGGTTGGTCATGGCGCCGACCTACCTGGAAAGCATTGAAAACAGGACCTAAATCAAGGACTTGATCTCCTTATCAATGCAGGAAACTGACCTAGTGTAGACTGTTGTAGAGCGGTGTTTAACACTTGCTTTAATAACAGTCAAGCAGGTGAGAGATTTTGTAATGTCACTTAGTCACTCCATACTTAACTCTTCTTCAGACACCGACCACCTCAACTGCACTACAGAAACAGCTCAAGGGTGTACCCAGTGCCACATCAGACCACCAACTGTCTGTTGTGACATCCATGACCCCTTGGCATTCTTGTCCTATACATTCACCCTTTCCAAGCAATGCCACATCATGCAACACTCCCGCCTCATCAAGTATACCAGAGAGAAACACGACCACAAGCTGGAGGATGCTCTTCAAGACTGGTGGGAAGCTAAAACAGCCACAGTTTATGGTTGGGCTGCCCTCAATTGTCATGGACCATCACTTATCATGACCAATACAATGCTTGATTCTATCATTGACTATGCTCATCATGACAAAATCCAAACACCCCAGGATCTCAAGCGGGAAACAGGTTGGACATGAAGCGACCAGTTTGCAGGCAAAATCCTTGAACTTGTTCAAAAACATGCCCCTTCGCGCCCATTGCCCTTCATAACTACTCCATTTCGTTCAGACAGCTTTGTTTCCACTCCCCTTTATTCTAGTACTTCTGCTCTGAATGGGCATCAAGTTGACTGAGTTCATTCCCCTTCCCCTGTCGTGAAGCAGTGCAACAAATGTAGCACATATGGCCAGGAGGGCCACAATGGTAAGTGTTTCTATAATTCTGGCTTGGAAATGGTGGGCTGACACCACTGTATCTGTAAGCCAGGAACAAGGTCTGCCCCCAGTGCCCCGCGACTATAGGCAAGGAGAACATACAGTAGATTCAAATGTAAGTTATACACTTCCAATATATCCATCTATCACCACGACTAATTCCTCACTACGCAGCAATCATTACAAGAGCTCAACTAGTACATCCTCCAAGTCCACTTTATCTTCATTATGGTCTACTCTGTTCTCACTCTCATTCCCTTCACTGCTACTGAGTACCTTCTCCATTATCACCAATCCTTTATCACTCAGATCGTCTACGACATGTTGGCCTTTTCTTCCTGTACATACAATATGAGGTGAACTTATCTGTAGTATCTCTTGAAGTTTCATGAATGTCTTCATCATATTGGGTGCTGCATGATTGCTCATCAGATAAGTATGATTGAAATTTGTCTGTATAACTTTTTGAATGTTTCGGTAGACTTGAACCAATGGTGACTCAAGTATTATCTGCTTGACTGTCTGATTTGGCCCTTTGCTGCTGTTCTTCACCTGACCATAGGATGAGCATGCAGCAAGGTACTAGTAAGCAGACTCTCTTACCTTCGTAAAAAGGTTATTCAACTCAACACACCAATCCACCACTCTCCATTTCGTCAGCTGGCCTGTAGGATTCACAAGAAGGTGGTAATGGACTGCTCATCTGCATTCCATCCAAGGTGAGCTATTCAGTGACACAGATGAATGAACTTACCTCAGACCAGGTGGATAAACAAAGTGCACATTCAGCAAGAAGTTTTGCATGTGCGTTGCATACTTGTGCTTTTCAATGGCCTTCAAGATGGGAATCCAGTCTATGATGCATGTCTCAACTCATCCGATATCACCATGGTTCATCACATATAACAACTCTTCATAAAGTAGAAAATATTTGTTCATCAACAGTGAGTTTTCAAATAGAATGTCCCACGATGCTTCCTGCTTCCTGCACATGCATTGTATTTGGTGAGTGGCCACAAATCATTGCACAATCTCATCTGCCATTGATCTTAGATCGTCTAGTTTTGGGTTTGGTCAATGCAAAGTCATCAAGGCAGGTGAGTCCTTGAAACTTTGCCTAAATGTATACCCACCAGCAGTTCAACTGTTGACATATGCCTGCATGACTGACAAGTTGATGCATACAGCAGAAACCAGGTTTGGAAGTGAAGATAGAAGTCTCCCTTGGAAAAAGCAAGTTTGTGTCATTCATAAGACATGTCTCATCCTTGCATACACCCAGTGGTTGGATAAAACACTGCCAAATGGTGTCTGCACATGCCATCTTGAGGTGGAACAGCCCTGGGACAAACAACGTGTTGGAGACAATCCCATGGCATCTCTTCGATGGAGCAGCATAGTTGAGCAGCATATAGCTGTTCCCCCATACTGTCATATCCAGGAAATCGCGTTAAGTTCAACTCCGGAGCTCTGCTCTCAAGTCCACCAACTCCGGAGCACTTTCGCCCAAGAAGCACTTAGGAGTTCCCAGAGTTCCTTCTTATACTCTTCTTCATTCTGTTCCTTGTCCCTTTGACTCTTTTGTATTAGACTCACTTCTTAGATTCGACCGCAGCTGTGTTCAACTGCAAACACAGCTCCGGCTTACTTTTCCTCTGTCTCTGCCTCCATCCATATATGAGTATTTTCCTAACTCCACCTCCGTATATAAACCCTCTGTACTCAATACTCATACTCCAGTTTGAATATCACATTAGACTTACTCCTCCTACTCCAATCACCTCTGACTGACTTATTCACGCTCCGTGTTAAGTCCTTATCCCTCTGTTCGACCAACTCCGAAATATGGGACTGGCATGAAGACAAGGGCGCACCACATACGGTGAAGCCAAGTCCCATTCGCTCCTAACTCTGGACTTCCTTGGAGTTACCTCCGGAGTAAAACCGGTCTTAACAGTACAGTCATCCACCGGCACTTTAAACACCACCGGCACTTTAAACAAATGCCTACTGCTCACGAGAATGAACATTGATCCACATTGTAAGTTGAGTAAGATGAGGGCAATGTTCATGCAGACTATGTACAGTAGTTCTCTGAACAAAATAGCACATCTGATGTAATGATGATTTATTTTTTCTGTTCAAAATCTCAGTATATAATAATTTGCCACCCATGGAAATAAGCCAGATACATGAAAAGCAGTAAAATAAGTTCACATAGGTCTATTTAAGGTTATAACATTTTATGAGATGTGAATCAGGCCCTGCTAATCAAGCCAGCATGATGCCGGTTGAGCGAGTCGAAATAGCACTTATCAGCACTAGTGCGTCGCATGATATGCCATAAAAGGAAATGCCTAACTGACTGGTGTGTGCGATGCATTCTATCGCACCTATTAGTATTCAACACTGAAAAATGGCTGGTCGGTCAAAATCCAATGCCAAAAAAAGTGGAACCATGTCTTGGACAAAGAAGAAGCCCTGAAATATGCTATCAAGCTTCATATTGAAGACAAGGAGAAACCTGAGCAGGAACAATGAAGTCTGCGTATGCTCTGTTGCGAGGCAAAAGCAGAAATGAAGAAACAATGAAAGAACATTCAGGTCAATCATGTGACAGGGAATGAACACAACAGCGATGAGGGCATGTGGTCTGATGGTGGGAGTGAAGATGAATAGTTAGAGTGCTGATCCGATAACTCTTAGATCTGCTCTGATACCACTGATATACCATATTTGTGCTGTTTAAAGTGCCAGTATAGCACGATAAGGACTCTTTTCTTGCAGTCAAGTTAGCCACTAATTTCTCAACACTTTACATGTTATATTCCTTATAGTGTAGAGACAGCCTTAGAGCACCATACATCTACTATTTCTGATCTCAAATACTTGTGGTGTTGTGTTTGCTACATGACCGCCAAGTTAGCTGTTTAAAGTGCTGGTGGATGACTGTATATTCAAACTCATACTTGTTATCACGCTCTCACTCCGTTATGGGTACTTGTACCACTCGCTCACAAACTCGTGCATTTGGTGCACCCCCTCCTGTTCCTACCACTTCCCACATTCCCATCCTAAGCATCCCTCTGCAGGACACCTACAATCACTTCCGCAGCTTCTCCGCTCGTCCAGTCGTGGCAGACGCTTCTGCCTCTGCATTGCGCCCATGTCCAAGATCTCCAACTCTGGGCGCGCGCATCGAAGTGCTCCCTGACAGCGACGAAACTCCCCTGCCCAGTCACCACTCCATTGACGACCTCTTCCACACCCCTCCCAACGAAGGCCCTGGCAGCCCTCCAGAAGGCCCAGGTGACCCAGGAGATGACCCAGATGACCCGGGCATCCCTGAGGAGGACTTGTTCCCTAACCACCCTGACTCCAAAGGTGAGTGCATTCTGCAAGACACCCTTGCTCTCCTTGTGAACGCCATTGCGAGCCTCGCTCGTTCTTCTAGTCATGCCCCTTCCACCTCCAAAACAACGCAGCACACTAAAGTTTGAGAACTGGATCAGTTTGACGGGACGGACCCCCGCAAACTCCGGGTTTTCCTTGTGCAATGTGAGCTCAACTTCCAAGACCGCCCTAAGGCCTTTGCTACGGGCCACGCTAAAGTTATGTTCGTGCAGTCCTACCTCAAAGGTATGGCCCTTGAGTGGTTCGAGCCGGACCTCCTCGAGATGGAAGATCCTAACCTCCATCCATTGTGTATGGACAACTATAAGGAGTTCGTTCTTGAACTCCAGACGAACTTTGGTCCACATGATCCTGTCGGAGATGTGGAACACCAGCTTGATCACCTCTCCATGAAAGATGCTCAGCGCATCAACAAGTATGTGGTCGAGTTTAATCGGATCGCTTCACAAGTCCGGGGTTATGGAGAAGGTGCCCTTAGGCACTACTTCTATAACAGTCTGCCTAACCGTATCAAGGATAAGGTCTCTCATATAGGGAAGCCTCCCACTCTCTCCGAGCTCTGCCACCTGGCACAATCCATCGATGCGCACTACTGGGAGCACAAGTCCGAAATCAGTCGCCAGATGAAGCCCTCTGCTATCCCCTCGTCCACTTCGTCCTCCACCAAACCAACCTCGTCTTCTTCTGCTCCATGTTCCGGTGGTTCTAAAGACAAGGCCACCACCTCCACTTCCTCTGCCAAACCACCCAAGCCTGACCTCTCGTCGAAGCTCGGCAGCAATGGCAAGCTCACCTCTGATGAGAGAAAGCGCTGCTTTGACAACAAGCTCTGCATGTTCTGCAGGGCTGGAGGCCATATGGCAAAGGATTGCCCGAAGTCCACTTCTAGGGCTTCCAAGGGTCACATTGCGACAACAACTCCGGAAACCAAACTGGATGATTCTACGGAGTCGAAAAAATAGGCAGTGACCTCCGTGACTCCACATGGCCAGGAGGTTGTGTTGACCCCATCTGTGCACCAAAGGAGATTCGTCTCAATGTGTCCACTCTTTCAGATCCTACGTCCCTCATGCCCTCCATTACCTTAGTTTCGTACCCCATCTCTGCTTTCCCCACATTAGTAGACTCCGGCTCCTCCGATTGTTTTATAGATACAACCTTCATAAATAAACACTCGCTTTCAACTTATCCCGTGCCCCCGCTCAAACTCCGTCTCTTTGATGGCACCACGAACAGCACAATCACATGAGCAATTACCCTCTCCGTCCGTTTCGAAACTGGAGGTATCACTCTGACATCGTTTTATGTCACTCCATTGGATGGCTCCTGTTCTCTTGTCCTTGGACACAACTGGCTTACCCACAACAATCCATTGATTGATTGGGTTACAAGCAGTATCTCTTTCCGTTCACCAGAACAGCCCATGCCAGCAACTCCGCGCACTTCTCCACAGCCTTCGACTCCTCCATCATCCGCTGAACCTACCACATCCGATTCACCATGTTTCTCTGACCGCACTGCTCCTCACATTGCCCTGATTAGCACACCAGCTTTCACGCTGGCCTGTCACCTTGAAGGCTCCGTGCAGTTCAGCATGCAACTCCGCCCCCAGGAGAGTAATCTCCGCTCCGCTTCCATTACTCCAGAAGCAACAGATCTGTCCGGGGTTCCTCCGGACTACCACAACCTTGCTGACGTCTTCAGCAAGAGCAAGGCAGACATGCTAGCTCCCCATCATGAACATGATCTGAAAATCAACCTGGAAGACGGCACTTCCCCTCCTCTGGGAGCTACCTACTCCCTTTCCTCCTCTGAGCTCAGTTCCCTTCATGAGTTCCTAGACGAGCATCTAGCTATGGGCTTCATCTGCCCTTCCTCCTCTGCTCATGCTGCTCCAGTCCTGTTTGTCCGCAAGAAGGACAGTTCACTCCGCCTTTGCGTCGACTTCCGAGGACTAAATAAAATCACAAAAAAAGATAGATACCCACTCCCTTGCATTTCCGATCTCCTAGACGCTCTGAGTCACACTAAAGTCTACTCCAAGATCGATCTCCGACATGCCTACCATCTGGTTCATATTGCCAACAGAGACAAATGGAAGATGTCCTTCCGAACACACTATGGCTCCTATGAGTGGCTAGTAATGCCCTTTGGTCGCACAAATGCTCCGGCAGCATTTCAACGCTTTGTCAACACTGTCTTTGCAGATCTCTTAGACGTTTGCATAGTGGTCTACCTCGACAACATCCTTATCTACTCTGCTGACATGGCTTCTCACAAGAAACATGTCCGGGAAGTCCTCCAGCGACTCCACGCAAATGGCCTCTTCGCCAAACCCGAGAAGTGTGAGTTTCACACTGAATCTACTGAGTATCTTGGTTACCAGCTTTCACCCTCCAGACTTACGATGTCCCCGGAGAAAGTGAAGTCCATTCAAGACTGGCCCGAGCCTTGGAAGATCAAGGACGTACAGTCTTTCCTTAGCTTTGCGAATTTTTACAGACACTTCATAGACAACTACTCCGGTATCGTCACTCCTTTGACCTGCCTCACTCGCAAGGGTATGCCATGGAACTTCAGTGACACTTGTCGCTCTGCCTTTCAGAATCTAAAAGACACTTTCACCTCCGCTCCTATCCTCACCCATTGGGTTCCAGACGCTCCGATCATTGTGGAAACCGATGCCTCCAATTATGCCATCACTGGCATTCTCTCCATTCATTGTCCAGATGAGGAGATCAGGCCTGTCGCTTACTACTCACGGACTTTGTCCACTCCGGAGCTCAACTATGACACCTATGACAAGGAGCTCCTCGCTATCCACAAGGCTTTTCAGTCCTGGCGCCACTATCTTGAAGGCTCCGCAACTCCCGTTGATGTCATCACCGACCACAAGAACCTGGAATACTTCGCAACCACTAAACTCCTGACTCGGCGGCAAGCCCGCTGGTTGGAGTTCCTCTCCCAGTTTAACCTCATCATTCGTTTCCATCCCGGATGCCTTGAAGCTAAGCCTGATGCCCTCACTAGATGCTGGGATGTCTATCCCAAAGAGGGGAATAGGGACTACGCCCATGTCAACCCCCACAACTTCTGCCCAGTCTTTACCCAGGAACAGCTCACTTCTTCCCTGTGAGCTACCTATCTCGCTGCTCCAGTCCTCCAGGCAAGCACCCTCCTCGATGTCGAGCTACTCCATGCCGATATCCTCTCCGCTCTTCCCTCTGATCCTTTGGCTTCCATCCATCTGTCCACCTCCGAACCATCAACTTCTCATTGGTCAGTCAACTCCAATGGTTTTCTCTGTCTTGACAATCGCATCTATGTCCCCGACTCCAACAACCTCCATCTTTGTGTTCTCCACTACAAGCACGATCACCCTCTTTCCAGACACTTTGGACAGAACCAGACCTTAGAACTTGTACGCCGTGAGTACACCTGGCCAGGAGTATGCACTTTCGTCAAAGAGTACGTCTCCTCGTGTACCACCTGTGCATGCGCAAAGGTTCCAAGGCATAAGCCATATGGACTTCTAAAACAACTCCCCATCCCCGAGAAGCCATGGAACTCCATCTCCATGGACTTCATCGAACAACTCCTGTCTTCCTCCGGACACACAGCTATATTAGTGGTCGCAGATCGTCTATCCAAGCAATGCATTTTCATCTCTACCGATGACACGATCACTTCTCCAGAGTTAGCCAAGTTGTTTCTCCTCCATGTCTTTTCAAAGCATGGAGTACTCAACCACATCACCTCCAACAGAGGTTCTGAGTTTGTCTCCCATTTCTTTAGGTCTCTAGGTAAAGCCCTTGATATTCGTCTCCACTTCACTTCCAGTTATCATCCTGAAGGAGACGGTCAGACAGAAAGGATGAACCAAACGTTAGAGCAGTACTTACGCATTTATTGCAATTACCAGCAAGACAATTGGTCTGAACTCCTGCCACTTGCAGAGTTCTTGTACAACAATGCTCCGAATGCAACAACTGGCGTCTCTCCCTTCTTCGCCAACAAGGGCTACCACCCCAACATCTCCATACACCCCAAATGAGACCTTACCTCTGAACGAGCTCGCGAATACTCCATCGATCTTGATTCCCTCCACCAGTTCCTCCGTGAGGAAATGGCTGCAGCACAAGTGCGATACCAAGGACCCACAGATGCTAGATGAACTCCCACACTGGACTTCAAAGTCGGTGAACAGGCGTTTGTCAAAGCTAAGTACTTCCGCACCACTAGGCCCTCGAGGAAACTCTCTGAGAGAAACCTTGGGCCTTTCACAATCATTGCACAGCCAGGCACTCACTTCATCACACTCCGACTTCCGGACTCCATGAAATCCATTCACCCTGTCTTCCATGTTTTGCAGCTAGAACCTGCGACACCAAACACAATCCCCAATCGTGTACAAACTCCGCCGCCTCCAGTAGACATCGACAGCGAAGCCGAGTACGAGATCTCTGAGATCCTCGACTCCAAGATTGATCGTCGATACCGGAATTGCAAACTCCTGTACCTAGTCCGTTGGTCCGGATACGAAGGTACAGACGAAGAAACGTCTTGGTTATTGGCTGATGAACTTGAGCATGCCTCTGAGCTTGTTCAAGCTTACTATCTCCGATACCTGGACAAGGCCGGACCTCACTCTGCTTGATTGCATGAGCAAAACAATTACAATTAAAGTATGTACGGTGGGCGAAGAGCGAGGAGAACTACACTACTTCCTCCTCTTCCTCTTCTTCCTCCTCCTCCGACCCATCTCCGTTCTCCTCTTTCTCTTTTGCCAACTCCGGCAGATCTCCTTCTACCTCTCCTTCTTCTCCTTCCTCCACTTCTTCTTCTTCTTCGTCCTCCTTGTCCTCTAACTGCCACCGCTCCACCTGCATCAACTCCACCTTGTCTGCCTCCAGCTCCACCAACTTTTGGAGGAGCCTCCCCTGCCTGTCGAGGGCTTCTGTGATGGTCCTTAGACCCCCCCTCAGCACCTCCACCAGCACCGCCATCCCGTCGCTCTCCTCCAACGCCCTCTTCGCCCTCTTTGAGCTGCTTGGCCCTGCCTCCAGTTCCTCCACCTGCACTCGCTTGCGCTTTCTCTCTGGCTTCTGCTCACCAGGCCACTCGCACTTGGCCTTGGCCTCGCGACACTCATTGCACGAGGTCAACTTACCGGGCCCAAGTTCACACTTGAGCCTGCGCTCTGTGCAGTGGTTGCACACCGGCGCCTCCAGTGCCTTCCCCTTCCCTTTGCCGCTCTGTTGCACGGCGATCTCCTCTGCCTACCTCCAATTAGCTCTGTCGAGCACATGGGTGATGTACTCACTCTTTTCTTGGCCACTTCCTCGGCCTTCTGCCTCTCTGCTCTGCACTCTGCCTCCTCTCGTGCCTCCCTCTCTGCCTCCACCCTCCGCTTCTCCTCTGCCTGGCAGCACACAGCCTCCTTGCGTGCCTTTCGCACAGCCTCCTTGCACGCCTTTCATTTGGCCTCCTCACGTGCCTTTCGCTCTGTCTCCTCCTTCCACACCTTCGCTCGCCTCTGGCGCTCGTTGAACTTGGCGGTGTTAACGCCGTCTTCGTTGTTCTCGTTCTCCTTGAGCTGCTCCTCGGACCAGCCTCTGATGTTACTGAGGGGGGCGGACATGGTAGTGGTTGTGAGTTAAGGAGCAGTAACTAGCCACGGCGGACTTTATACACAGCCGGATAATAAGCAAGGTTTCGGACTCCGATTTTCCCACTCCGCATTGTTATATGCTTAGGCCTTCAGGGGTTCAGGCCTAGAAGGGGGATACTGTCATATCCAGGAAATTGCATTAAGTTCAACTCCAGAGCTCCGCTCTCAAGTCCACCAACTCCAGAGCACTTTCGCCCAAGAAGCACTTAGGAGTTCCCAGAGTTCCTTCTTATACTCTTCTTCATTCTGTTCCTTGTCCCTTTGACTCTTTTGTATTAGACTCGCTTCTTAGATTCGACCGCAGCTGTGTTCAACTGCAAACACAGCTCCGGCTTACTTTTCCTCTGTCTCTGCCTCCATCCATATATGAGTATTTTTCTAACTCCGCCTCCGTATATAAACCCTCTGTACTTGATACTCATACTCCAGTTTGAATATCACATTAGACTTACTCCTCCTACTCCAATCACCTCTGACTGACTTATTCACGCTCCATATTGAGTCCTTATCCCTCCATTCGACCAACTCCAAAATACGGGACCGGTGTGAAGACAAGGGCGCACCACATACGGTGAAGCCAAGTCCCATTCGCTCCTAACTCCGGACTTCCTCGGAGTTACCTCTGGAGTAAAACCGGTCTTAACACATACCAAGGTCACCATGTGCAAGAATCACATGTTGTGATATATCTGGCAAGTCATCAGTTTCTTCTCTTGATGGTGTTTGAGCAGACTCGTAGACCTCTCCCTGTTTAAGGAGTTCGACAATAGCCAGAATGTTTCCGCTTACAGTGGAATTGTTAATGTCTATTGCTCATGTGGCAAAAATAGGTGTTTTGACAAGTGGGATTGGTTCTATTGGATCTGGGTGTGTAATATCAAGCTTGAACTGATGGAAGTACTCCAGACTGTGTGTACATAGGTCTTGTAGAAACATCCATATGTTAAACTCATGATAGTGTGATGGTTTGGTATTCATTGGTTGCACCTCAGCTTCATGCAGGTTGACAAGATCCCACCAGATATGTGTACTCTGTTTCTCCCCCTTTTGATTCAATGATGACTTCTTCCACAGCTCGTCTGAGCACTGTAGATCACCTGGCATGATTCCATGGGTCAACGGGAATAATAGCCCTGATGTGAGATGCTTAAGTGAGGTGTTTGATTTCTCGATCGTTGGAACGTGACTTTTTAGGTTGACATCAAAGTTATCATATGCATATGATGCAATGAGCAAGTGCCCAAGACCCTGTAATGTATGCTCCAATTCCAAAGACAACAATTGCACTGCCATATTGATAGCATCCATGGAGATCAAGACACCAAGGTGCACAAGTGTGTCAATGACTTTGTATGGTGCATGCACTAACTATAAAAAGAACCCAATGATGCTTTGCAATGCATTGGACTTTTGATTGATGCCCTGCATCAATATGCTGCATAGAACTGTTTTTTTCTGGTACGTTTTAGTTACTTGATCGTGTCTACTCATCATTGGTGACTGACCATTGCTCTCAACACAGATTGTCATTTTGAATGTCTCTATTCAGCTGACAAGGGCTGGTTGCTGCCAGTAGTGATTTGTTTGATGATCCCCTCAAGATCAATTTCATCCACTTATTCCTAAAGAAATTGGCTGCATCTGACAGTGGGTCTTCGTTCTCCAGATCAATACTCTCTGCACTCATCAACTTGCCCAACCCTTGCTACTACTACCTCTCCTGAAGCAGTGCCTCAAATGTGTTCCATAACCTTAGGGCATGGGTCTCCATCATATGTGCCATCACTTCAGCACAAAAATCCTCCAGCTACTGAATTTTTGTGCTAGCAGCCCCAAAATGTGACCCACTATCTTCAGATGCAAGGTTCCAAATTTCTTGAAGGTAAGTTGCTTCAATGACATGAAAACACTGATCAATTATTTGACTATGGATCACAAGATGTTGCATGAACACTTTGAAGATGGTTTCAGCATTGGCCACAAGATCTTTGGCCACTAAATGGTTCTGGTATGCAGGGTGGGTGAGTAGTGCCACAATTAAATTTGTGGTACTAAGCTGATTGCTTTCTAGTGCACTCAACACAGGATGGAGTGAGGACATCAGTTGATGAGTATTCTACATTGTACCTACTATGGCCTGGCTACATGGCACAACATGCGGCAGCCACATGTATAGTACTACATAAGGCATGAGACAAGGGGCCAGTTCTATATATTAAAATAATATAACCCTAAGTTCTGTCTACATGATCTACTATTTTTTTGAGGTCCAAAGAGATGGAGCACTGTGGCGGTGTTTGTTTACAAATGTTTTCTTGCAGCCCCTGTGGTAAGTGCAAGGATCTTTAAAGTTACGGAGTCTGAATGACTTGCACAAGTCATGTGACAAAGCACTTACCACTAGGGGTGTGAAGGAGCCTGGACTCTACCCTGGTTACTTTACAGATGTAGTTGTGTAATAAAGCATGAACTTCCCTTCTCATACCTCCACTTCAACTCCAATGGATCTCTGATGGCACATCCCATGCTATTTCTTCCCTCCACTCTTCAACCAGTGTAATCACTCTGTTGACATTCTATGTCAAATCCATTGGATGGCTTTTGCTCCCTTGATCTTGGAAATCACTGACCCACCCACTAAACAATCCATTGATTGTATGGGTATTGAGCAGTATCTTATTCTGTTCACCTCTGCATGCCATGCTGACACCCCCTGCGCATCCTCTGCAGCCTCCAACTTCTCCATCTCTGGCTGGACTTCCACTCAATTCACTCTGTCCTCTCTGTCTTCCCTCACCTCTGACTTGCCAACTCTTTTGCTTGGACTTTCATCTTTGTCTCTGACTCTGTTGTTCATCGCTCCTGCGCTGCATCTCCAACCTGTTCCCCTTACCCTCACTAGATGCTGGGACGTCTAGCCTGAGAGGGGGATAGGAACTATGCTCACGTCACTCCATGTGCCTTTTCTGTCCCCTTTCTTATTTTGTTTTTGTTTTTCCACTGTCTTTACTCTGTAAGCAGCTCACTGTGTTCCTTTGTGCAAACACTGCACACATCCTCCATGTTGTCAATCAACTCCACAAGTTCACTCTGCTCACTCCATTGGTCACACAAACAAAACATGTACAATAACAAAACTATCGACTAGGAGAAAAATGAAGAACACCTATGCTACCCCCATTTTCTCTGCCCTCTTCTCTCCTTTGTCCTCCCCTTCCTCCATTGACTCCAACTCCTCTTCCTCCTCTTCCTCCTTCTCTGACCCGTCTCTATTCTTCTCCTTCTCTTTTGCCAACTCCAGCAAATCTCTTTCTATCTCTTCTTTTTCTCCCTCCTCCACTTCATCTTCTTCCTCCTCTGTTTCCAAGTACCTTTCCTTTTCCATCATCCCCACCTTGCTCTCCTCTAACTCCACTAGCTGCTAAAGCAGCCTCCCCTGCCTGTTGAGGGCATTCGTGATGACTTGTAGCCCTGCCCTCAATACCTCCGCCAGCTCCAACCCACCATCACTCTCCCCTGATGTCATCTTCCCTGTCTTTCTGGAGCCACTCAGCCCCACCTCCACTCCTTTGTCCACCTTTGCCCTCTTCCTTTTTCTCTCCGGTTTCTCTTCTCTAGGCCTCTTGCACTTCGCCTTTGCCTCTTGACACCCAAGCACAAGGTGGACTTACCAGTCCTAGGCTCACATTCAATCCCCTGATCCTCGCACCTCACACAAGCAGGCAACTCCACAGAGGCCTGCTTTTTTCCCTTCTGAACACTCTGTTGTGTCCACACCTCCTCCGCCTAGCTCTGTCAGCTCCATCGCAGCACATGCATTCTTGATTCACCCTTTTCTTGGCCACTTCCTTGGCCTTTCACCTCTCCAACTCCACCCTCCACCTCTCCTCTGCCTTGCGTCATTCTGCTTCCTCGCACACCTTCTTCTCCGCCTTCTCGCATGCCTTTCGCTCTGCCTCCTCCTTCTGCACCTTCACTCACCTCCACCACTCATTGAACTTGGCAATGCTCAAGTCCTTATTGTCATTCTTGACCTCGACAAGTTGTTCATCAGACCAGGTCTTGACATCAGTGTTGTCAGACATGGTGATAATAGTGGTAGAAGATTAAGGAGTAGAAGCTGTCCTCAATGGACTTTATATGCAGGCGAACAATAAGTGACCTTTCACACTCCAACTTCACACTCCATATTGTCGTCGCTAAAGGCCTTCAGAAGTTCAGGCCTAAAAGGGGGATACTGTCATATGCATGATTTTTAGTTAAGTCCAACTCTGCTACCTCCACTACTCTGGACCTCTTTGTGAAAACTAAGTAAAGGGCAGTGATGCCCACTACATTCATTAGATATAAAAATAAGGTAGTGTGAAAACATAGTACTCACCTCAGCCGCTGCTCAGAGAGGTGCAAGAACAACTGAGGAAAGTCTGAGAATGAAAAAAGGTATTTATACCATGGGCAAAGGCACACTTGTAAAACTCCAATAATATCTGATGGCTAAATAAGCAATGTCCAAAAGGAGAAGAATGAAGTATGTTTCCAGGACACCAGAAGTAGTTCTAGGAGTGTGGGAATGTTTGGAACTCCAGAAGCACAGGAACATCTGTGAGAGTATGAGAAACATCTCCGGAAGTGCAGGAACATTCCAGAAGCATGGGAACTTTAGTTGTCTTCATTCACATTGGATAGAAGTGCACAGAAGACAGTAGAAGCATCAGATATTTTGACACTCTTTCCTTCAGAACTCCGGCACGTTCTCAACCAAGATGCCACCAGGAGTCTCCAGACTTTTACCTCCAATCTCCTTATATCTCTCTACATTCCATTCCTTGTATCTTGACTCTTTTGTATTAGACCTGCCTCTTAGATTCAACCACAGCTGTGTTCAACTGTGGACACAGCTCTGGCTTACTTTCCCCCCATCTCTGCCTCCATCCATATACGAGTAATTTCCTAACTCCACCTCCGTATATAAACCCTTTGTACTCAATACTTGTACTCTAGTTGAAATATCGACTTAGATACCACTCCTCTACTCGCATCCATCTCCAATCTCTGACCCTCCATCCAAATTCAGGGACATGATGTTGACAAGGGCACACCACATATGGTGAAGCTGCAGTCCCTTCCAACCAAAACTCCAGAGTTCCGGAGTTCCATCAGAAGTTGACCCAGTCTTGACAGAAATCTGGAGCATGGGGTCACTGTTTTCAAGAATCAGCATGTCAAAATATCTGATGCTTCTACTGCCTTCCAGGCACTTCTATCCAATGTAAATGAAGTCAACTAAAGTTCCCACACTTCCAGAGATGTTTCTCATACTCTCACAGATGTTCCCGTGCTTCCGGAGTTCCGGACATTCCCATGCTCCCAGAACTACTTCCAGTGTTCTGGAAACATACTTCATTCTTCTCCTTTTGGATATCGCTTATTTAGCCTTCAGATATCATCGGAGTTTACAAGCATGCCTTTGCCCATGGTATAAATACTTTTTCATTCTCAGACTTTCCTC